>CAUOFW020001403.1:792990-807490 GCA_963454935.2 Ilex paraguariensis
ATTTAGGAAGGAAATACATCACTCTCCAAAACATAGGGTTTTAAAACTAGAAATGAGATTTCATGGGTATTAAACCCTACTTTGTTCAAAACATGTAATCCTTGTAAAAAGTGTAAAAGAAGATAATTCCATAGCATATATATATACCATTGATAGATAAAACATACATATATAAATACATTAGCCTCAATGTAAGTGAATGAGATAAAACCCCTACCTTGAATCCTTAATTTGTAGGAAAAAATTGAGCTTTGATCTTAACTCTACCCTTAAATCTCTTGTTTTTCCCTTCCTTTCTTCCTCTCTAATGCTCTCTAGGGTTCCAAGAGGTGTGGGGTGAGAGTGGAGTGAAAGAAATGAGGAAAAATGGGATGAAAATGGGGTTTAAAACACCTCATCCCCAAAATTCACTGTTCACAGCCTGTTTTGATTTCCTCAAAAATTACAATTTTACCACTAAGAATCTCCAATTTGATTCATATGACTACCCTAAGGTTTTTTGACATTTCGAATTCATTTTTAATGTTATTTTAACCTAAAAATATTTATTTTTATGATTTATCTCAAAACCAAAGTCAACGTACACCTGAAACACTAAAGTTTCTNTATTTATTTTTATGATTTATCTCAAAACCAAAGTCAACGTACACCTGAAACACTAAAGTTTCTATTTTACCCATCCGAACTGGCTATTAATAAAGTTTTGTGTTGTTTGCAAATAAAAGGTGATAAAGGGTGCTTCTTAAAACCTTTTATACTTATTTTAAGCTAAATGTACTCATTATTCTTATATTTTTATTTAGGATGCAAATGGAGACGTTAAATGCAAAACGAAGCTAATTGGACTGTTTTGACATCGTTTCGTTATCTAGGCATAACTCTCTCATCCGAGCTCCAATTGAGATGATTCAAAATGATATGGAATGGTAAGAAAGATCTATAAAACCTTCATGTTTTGAGTTTTGAGAGATATTGACAGCATCAAGGTCTAAATCAGGCTTAAAGTTGCAGTCAGTGCACTGTTCAAGCTAATTGGGCTGTTTTGACATTACTTCGTTATCTAGGCATAACTCTCTCATCCAAGCTCCGATTGAGATGATTCAAGATGATTTGGAATTCTAAGAAAGAGATATACAACTTTCATGTTTTAAGAGATATTGACTGCATCAAGGTCGAAATCGCACTTGAAGTTGTAGCCAGTGCACTATTCACGTCCTGTTTCATCTTTTTTCCATTTTCAATCCATTCCTAAGCCAACCAAATCCATCTCAAACCTCTCCAACACATATTGCTACACTAAACCTATTTAATACAAGTTCTAGGACCTAAAATTTCATATTTTCACTTATTATAACCAAATTTCAACTATTATTTCCACTAACATTTTAAATCTCTACTTTTTCAATCTACCAAATTCAAACACACATCACTACACATATCCACATTTTTACCAAAATTATTTACTATATATATATATACATATATAAAATAAAATGCGGGGTGTTATTAGGACCTTCAGATGTTTTGGATGTTTTGAATCTTTTTTGTGCTAAACGATGATAATTTGTGAAAAGAATAAATTGGTTTTTATTATATTTATCTTTTTAAATGCATGTGTTAAAGTTTAGCATTACATTATTATTTGTTAATAAATGATGGAACAAATGTAAATATCGAGACTATTTGTTAAAATGACTAATCACATGATCGATTTGACACCTCACCTAACAATCCAGACTTAAAATCATGCTCTCTTGAAATATAGTATTTTTTCTAAGCTTAAATGTCAAATGTACATTGATATTTGTTATTGTTATGGTACAGAATGACTAGACTCGAAAATGAAATTGATATATAACCGACATTCTTTGAAAACTTGACATAACCAGTAGAGATAACGAAGAATATCATGATAAATTTTCGAGCCTTGCGATGCTTTTGAGAAAAAAACAACAGTTTTTCAAGTATGGTTTTTCACTTTCTATCCTTAAATAGTCTCATTAAAATTGTTATTGATCAACGCAACTAGAGCAATCTATTGACGTATCCCACAAAAAATATGTCCTTATAACACATACATGTGTGCAGGCTTGAGAAAAGATCTTAGACCATCTATTGAATTTTGAGTCTTAGTCATTTCTTTTACAAAATTATATCCCTAGTTAGTCGTTATTGAGCCTTTAATGTGTGACTTCTTTTTCATGTAACCCATATGATAACTGAGCCATAGGAAAATATATTCGACATACCTTTACTATCTAATTTTCTTGTACCCTCTTATAAATCAGTATGATACAGAAAAATAAGAGAAAAAGAAAAGACAATGGTGGATACTATTCAAAGAAAGAAAAGTCTGTGAAAAATATTGAAAAAGAAAGAGAAAGAAAAACAGATAATGAACAAAAAAATGAAAAATGAGAAAAAGAATGAAAGAAAGAAATACCATGTAGGTGAAATTTCGAAAGGCTAGAAAGAGGTGTGCTACATTACATAAAGAAAGAATTGCTTTGGAATACCATTGACGTCGTTTCATTAGCCACTGACCTCTGGCCACATTACAACCTATAAGAAGCCCTAATTGATCTCAAGTTTGATGCATGTGTAAGTCATCAATCAAAAGTTTGGGGTATGTTAAATATCATTACTTTATTTGTATCAATATTCTTCCATGAGATTATGTCAAACATAATTAGTCTGTTTCCTTAGATTTCACTCTCATACTAATTGTTCATATGAATTTATAATTAGCCTTCTTCTGATTACATGCCCTTTGAGAGAAAAGTCACTATAATCGAAGGAATTTTGCTGAGAGCATTTTAAGAGAGGTTTGTAAAATCAAAGCTATCCATGGAAGGTTATAAAGAGGAGTGTTTGTTATATAATAATTCTTGTCGCTAGAATGATTATTCTTACTACATAGGAAATTTTAAATACCAATGTAACAAATGTTTTATTTTTGCATAGAGTATGTACCTGTGAAAGATAAGTGTTTGGTAGATAAGCCAGAATTGAGGATTGAGTGTTCCAAAGATGATGGTGCTAACTCACTCTGACAAGCAAGCTCACATACACTATTCGACTGAAGTTTGTGGGTAGCTTCACTGAAAACCCTCACAAGACAACACTCGTCCGTTAGGGGAAACCTAGGGGTTCAACGGCTTGTTATATATGCTAAATACAATCGGATGACCTACGAAAAAGGCATTGTAAATAATTTCTCATTCAATTGTTGTTGTATTACTATGAACTAGAAATATTAAGGTTGGGGGTGTAATGAATAGTTAAAATTAGAATCTTGCTATGCTTTTACAAGAATAATTATGCTTTGATGGAGTTTAAATGATGACATTTCAGGAAAAAGTTGCACAAAAGCCTCAAGTCAATAGATACCAAACTTTCATGCAATACCCACGTGTTCTAGAAGAAAATTGGAGAAATTTAAAGCAAGGCATCAACGTTCGAACACCAACCAACATTCGAAGGCCCATCTTGAAATAATTAAGGGCCCCTGGAAGAGTGTTAGGGTAATGGCATATGCCGTGTTGCAGTTATTCTCACAGAAGAACAAGAGTCACTTGAGTACCACGTTCGAATGTCAATCCACGTTCAAACGTTGGCTTGAATTATTTGAGGACCCCCAGATCATTACTAGGGTGATGGCATATGGCGTGTTGCAGTTATTCTCACAGAGAAACAAGAGCCACTTGAGTACCACGTTCAAACGTCAATCCACGTTCGAATGTTGGCTTGAATTATTTGAGGACCCCCAAATCATGGCTAGGGTGATGACACATGGCACATGACATGTTGCAGTTGTTCCTTATAAAGGAGGATAAAAGGCACTTGAGTTCCACGTTCAAACTCCATTAGGTGCTTGAATGCACATCAAAGAAGACAGGAGTCAATGTTCAAATGCCAATCCACGTACGAACGTGCTCCCTATACAGGTTGTAGAGTGGTTGATTGTCCATCTGACTCTTAGGGCATTCACTATTCCTTTACTCCTCTTTATCCCTCCCCTTTGGCCTTTAAATACCTTCTCTTTGGAAGGTTTGAAGAGCATTGGGAGATAGATTTAGACTTACAATTAGAAATAGATAGTCATACATAGAGATAGATCATCTTTTAATTGAGGAGGAAACCCTCCAAAAGGGACTAGTTATCTTCTACTTTCATTTCTTAGTTTTATTAGCTTCCATTGTTTGAGCTTCCTTTTTTTCATAAAGGAGTAAAACTCTTCCACTTTTCTAGGCTTTACCAAAGCTGTGAAGGGTGAAAAGTGATTCACTCATTCTTCATCGAAGATGGGCTCCTTGTGTAGTGTATTGTATCTTGTAAACTCCTCTATTCAGAGGGATGAGTATCACTCACTTTTTTAACTTTACCAAAGCCATGAAGAGTGAGTAGTTTCTCATTCACTTTATAATAAGAGATGATGGACATGTATAAATCATTTGAGAGTTATATTTGTGCATTTCGTTTATGCTTAATGCTTTATCTTTCACTTGTTTATTGAATGATTGAATACATCTAGCAAACTTAAGGCACTTTGTACAACCATGAGTTCTTTCTATGACATGGATAACTCTTAGCATAGGGAGACTCATTGGTTCTAGGCAAGTATCCCAACAAGATCTTCATGACTACATTTCAATCTTCACCATTATTGTGCTTCAACTAAGAATGGAATACTAACGCAGTAGTTGGATGCCTTGTAGAACTACTTGCTTTTTTGTAGACGGGTTGAGTCTCGGTACAAACAATTCTTGTAAATCTCTACAAAGACATCGGAATCATGCTCTTAATTCTCCCAACCCATCTTTATCCTCCAATTAACTTTATGTTAACACATGGGTTAATTGAGATCCCAAGCACAAGTATAACAACCAGATGATTAACTACATGTTCAGATCCTCGAGCTAAAGGGTGAATTTTACATTTGAAAGCATTTTATATTTCGTCTAGAAAATCCCTTGGGAAAGAATCTTATATTTTGTCCAGAAAATCCCATAAACTCCATAACTTTAAATCTCAAAGATTTCAGTCACTTTGGGCTTTGTCACTAATTACTTTGAAACACCAACATTAGTTTCATGTGGATTCGACTCCGGACTTAACTAGATTATTATTACAACTTGACCGTCTGCACTTGGGTGTACATATTTCAAATCAAGTTAGGAGTCACATCGTGACACCCCTAAAATCAAGGGTCTTTTATCAACCGTTGATCACTCATCATCCCGCGGAAATACCCGTGATTATCGCACAACCAGATATCACGTCAATAGTATCCCCTTAACCGGGATCACAAAACCCAAAATTTGGATGGAACCTCCCTTGTACCGGCAACTCCCAATGCATAACCCGTGTACACGACAATTTATATGACCCATCCAAGGTCCAATTACAACAATTTATCCTCATTTAAGGTCTATTTACATCATTTGAACAAAAGAACCCAAAGTCCAAAAGTATGACAACATTCTTAAAATTTGAGATTTTTAAAAAACCTACTGGAAACCTTTCTATAACCTACCGGTAGGTTTTGCCTACCGGACCACATCTGCCGGTAGATTTGTTCAAACCTACCAGTAGATTTTGCTCAGAATTGCCTGTTTCACCTGTTTTTGATTTTCAATTACTTTCAATCCATCCCACAATCATTCAATACATGTTTAATGAAGTTTTCCACATGAAACATGATACTACAAGTTCTATTACACTCATTGTCATGTATTTACATGCCCAAAATCAACTTTTACAAAAGTTTTACAAAATATGGTTTTAAAAACCACAAGCCAGCTTTTCTTCATCTTTGAGGCCCCGAGTGAGAGCCTTTCACTGGCATATAGCCCGCACCTAAAATTTTTTTCCATAAAAGGTGAATCACGCTCAATAGGATATATCCTAAAGAGGCTACTCCCCAACCTAGATGCATATAAAATGTCACATTCAATTTCATGAACAACAAACATTCCAATCAAGATTATGCAAGTCTATGCTGGAATTCACTATGTTATGTCATAAAATGAGATGAGACTCACTCATGCACTCTAACCTAAGCCCTCACCGACTCCCACAAACACAATAAAATGCCAATGTGTGAAAAATTGGGCATCCGAAGCCCCCGCCATTGATGTTACACATCAAATGATAATTTTATAAAATAAAATCATGTGTCTTTGTTGGGTAGCGGACTTTTAGTGTCTCACCATCAGCTCCGCACGCCGTTACACTTTTTTGAACTTACACCGTTTGAAGTGTATAAACCAGTAGCCGGGTTTTGCACCCGAGAGAAAGTCTAACCCTTCTTACTATATTCGACACAAGTTTTTCATGAAACCATACGACTCAGTCGAACCTTCGATCCAACTTTCCCGAGCCTACCCATCATCCACCAAATATAGTGTTTGATTAAACCATGCATACACACCCACACTCATGCGTAATGCCCATGAATGTGATGCAAATATCATGCCCAATATGCAATGAATGCCAAATGAGCAATTTCCTCCATTCTATTGCAAATTATATCAAAAGCATTTTATTTTCACAATTCATCATAATGCTAACATATCATAACACATATATTAACATTATACCCAACATCAAATCCCAAGCATGCTAGCACATAATCCATGCCAATAACACACTTAATTTACAAGGCATAATATAAACACATGCATGCCCATATAATACTATTTTTCTAAGAATCACAAACTAGTAATTTTCACATACCAATTCAAGATAGAATTTATTCTACCTAATATCAATACCCATTTCCTCAATTTTTCACAACAATAAGCAAGGGTTATAAACATCTAACACCTACCCATTCCATATACTCATCCTAGGTTGAAAATAAATCTAATTAGGGAGAAAACTCTACCTCTTGAAGCGTAAAATCAACGTAGGAAGATTCAAGAATTTCAATCAAGCTCAAGCCCTTGATTTCTTCAAGCCCCATTTTTTGGAGCTTCGATGAATTCTTCAATTTTTGGAATGGTCTTGTAGCCCACATCGAGGAGAACAATTTTTGTTCTTGACCCATGGTGATTCGACCAAAGTTTGGCCCTTGAACGCAAAGGGAAAGCTTGAGAAAACCCTTGTTTTTCTCTCTTCTTCTCTCTCTCTCTTTTCTTATCTAGAGACCCAATAGAAACAATGGGGAGAAATCAGATTTTTCCCCCTATTTATACTCTTTAATTGCTTGGTCTATAACGCGTCACACGTCCTCCTTTTTCTCGGGTCCGTTTTCACCCCGAAATGATTAAATTTCGTTCTGATTTAAGTTCAAAATATTTTATTTTGACTTGATTTAAATTATTTTCTAATTTTTAAAATTTTATTAAAAATTTCATTTTTGGGTCACCCAAGACTCGATCGCCTTGTAAAACGTAAAAAATTTGACTATCTCAGAATTCAACAAAAATTAACGAGGTAGCTAGATTTCACGAGACGAATCCAATAGTGAGGTTCGTTTTGTCATCCGAGCTCTAGAAAAATTCAAGTTTGTAATCCATACCATAGTAATAAATTACTGTTTTACCCCCTTTTCATAAAAGTTCAAATTTACCTGGGTTTTACACACATCACAGGTTACACCAGAATCAATCTACCAACCTTCATCATTAATTACCATAAGAATCTCGATAAGCATGGCTACTATGTTTTCGTTGTTTTCCACCAAGTTGGCTTCCTTCTTTTTTGTAGTCTTTTTGGTGATGACATTTCTTAGCAAAATGTCCCAATTTGCCACATACGAAACAAGAACCTTTCTTCTTTTTATTAGGAAAATCCTTTTTATTGAAGTTTCCTCTTTTCCTCTTTGATTTGGAAAAGTTCTTCTTCCCATTATGAGACTTGTTTATTGGTTTAATAGAGTTTGTATCCGACCCTTCAACATTATATACTTTTTTCTTCTTTCCTTGAATTTCAACTTTTTCTCTCAACCTTGCTTGATTCTCAATCTAAATGTGTTGAATTAGTTCATCCAAATTCAAAGACTTCTTTTTTATGTTTTAAAATCCTTTGGTAATCCTTCAAAGAAGATGAAAGTTTACCAATAATTGTTGAAACTTGAAAAGTCTTGAAAAATGGTTTCCCAGAATCAGCACATTCAGTTGCAATCTCATTGAGAGCATTCACTTGTTCTATGACAAATTTTGAATCATCCATTTTAAAATCAAAATACTTGTTTGTAAGAAAAGACCTATTACTAGTATCTTCATTAACATACCTTCGCTATATCGTATACCATGGTTCCCATGCCATAGAATATTGTGAAACACATTGAGTAAAACATTTGTCATTCCATTAAGAATGGTGAAATGACAAACATAGTCATCCTCCATCCATTTCTTTTATTTCTCAGTTTGTTCATTGTTGGAGGATCCTTGATTGTTAGAAGTTCCATAACCATTAAAAATTGCATCATTTGAAGATTGCTCATTGGGTGGTTCTTATTAAGGATATAACACAGACAACACATAGACAACTTTTGCAATGGTCATTTGATAAAAGACTTTCATACTCTAATGCTTGTAATTGAACCCATTGAATCTTTCAAGCCTTTTCACTTCGTGAAGATGAGATTTTACCACCACAGAATCTGTTGTAGAAAGATCACAATCTGGAAATTGTTGTAGAATACAGTGTGGTAAAACAATTTCAAGTAATAGAAAAGCAATGAATCAAAAATCGAAGAAAATAGATCGCTAGGCAAGACGAGTCACTTGCTATCTTCGAGATAATAATTTTTGGGTTAATTGCACTAAAAGTCCCCAAAATATGGAATTTGTCTCATTTTGGTCCCCAATGTTTTAATTGTATCATTTTGGTCCCTAAAGTATTAAATATGTTTCTATATGGTCCCTCATGCAGATAGTGTCCAGATTTCTAACGATTTTTTATCACAAAGTTATCACATGATACTTAAGTATGGATAAAAAAATAATTTAAATAACTTTTGATCAAATTTCTACTCAAATTTTGGTTAAATATCTACCTAAATTGCACAATTTTGAACACGAACTATCCAAATTTTGGTCAAAAGCTACCCATATTATACATTTTTTTTATTAAAAACTACCCAAATTTTGTTTAAGAGCTATCAAAATTATTTTTTATCCATATTTAGCTATTACATGACAAGTTTATGATAAAATATCGTTAGCAATTTGGACATTGTTTGCTTAAATGACCATATAGAAACATATTCAATACCTTAGAGACCAAAATAATGCAATTGAAACATCAGAGACCAAAATGAGACAAACCTCAAACTTTGGGGGATCTCTAATGCAATTAACCCATAATTTTTTTACTTATAATGCAGATGGACTCTTGGAATTTCTACCCCCAGGATATAATGCCTAACTTTAAGATTATCAAAGACTACACTCCTTTGTAATCTTGCAATCAAAAATTCAACCCGAATAGAAAATCATAAAATATAGAAGCTTTTAATTAAGGAAAAGAAGAATGATTAAATTCTTTATACTTTGTTCTTGCATTTGAACACTATTTATAGTGTTCTATGCATCTCTTAATGAAGAAGTGTAACCCTTCAAAATCACGGCAGAAGACACCCCTTGAAAGGGTTGCAATAATATAGCCATTAGAGACTAATTTCAAATAGAATATCTGTCACATTCGAACGAGATTTTCACGTTCAAACATACTCAACTCTCAGTATCTAGATTCTGAGATTTCTGTCGAAGTACTGAGAGCTAGTTTGAGAGCAATTTTTTTTGAACGTGGGTTGCGTTCGAACAAACTAAAGTCCCAGTATCTCAGTTTCTATCAGAAACTGAGATTCTGAAAAAGTACTGGGAGCAAAGCACGTTCGTAGCATTGTTTTAGCGTTCCTTTATTTATTCTTCTTCTATATATATAAAGTTATAACTAGAAGTTCTTATTATATAGGCCTCCTCTTCAAAAGGATTCCTTGAGACCTTGAGTAAAGAATGGAAGTTCTTCCTCTATTTATAGATGAAGATGAATCCATGAAGAACTTCCAAGAATCAATGTGGGATTCATGTCTTTGCCCTCCAACTCATATACTCCAAATGTTTTGTAGGGCAGTGAAAAATTTTACTTTCCCACCAATCTGAATTTAGAAAGTACTATTATACTCTTATATATACATGCATTTAATGTTTATGTAAATTCATGCAAATGATGTTTTACTAATCAATATATCACTATTAATAAATAACTATATATATATTTACCTATATATATAACACTACCCTATTATTCACTACATGTTATCTTCGACTCGCTTTCTAACTTAAGCATTGGAGTCCCTTTGGTCGACTCTGGCCATCGATTCACCTAGTTAGTTGTTCTTTTGTCTTCCAGGTTACTCAAGGTTTTCTCCCCACTTTGGTTACTCAAGGTTTTGTCCCCACCTTCTTTGTCCATACGAGGTGGTTACTCTTGTATGGATTTATCCCGCACAACTTACTTTCATCCAATTCCTTGTTGCTCAGTCTAGAACACTTGGCACATCACCGCATCATGCTTGCACTCGTTGGCAATGACAAATGGCTAGCAAATTTATGGGTTGAATTTAAAAATAAGAAAATCTTAACTTAAAAATACAAACCATGCCTTGAATTTGCTAGCTTAAAAACTCAGGATCTTCTACTTAGGAAATGATGATAGAAGAAATTTCCTGAACATAACATGATATCCACCCATGCGTAGAATTCTCTCTTTTTTGTTAAACATTTGAAACTAAAATGGTAATTATAATTTCTCGTGTCAAAATCTAATACAAACTCTTGAACAATTATTTCAACAATTATTTGAAATACATTGGAGATCCATTGAAGGCTTGCATAGTATAATATGTCAATAGGTAATGGACTATTAGAGGAACTATTATGGAAAAGAAAGAAAAATGTGTGAATAAAAAAATGGATAAATTGCACCAATAGTCCCTGAGATTTATCACTTGTNCAGAGAGAGACAAGGGAGGACGATGAATAGGAAAGGAGAAGAAGAACTAGTGTGGTTGGGTTTAGGTTTAGAATTGTTCAAAGGAGGAATAAGGGTGTTTGGAAGCAATAACTTAATTACCCTTTATATCAGTCATGTGCTTGACATGTGTCATTTTTGGTAAATGATTCAGAAGGAAGTTGGAGCGAAGGACTACATTAGTGCAATGGGTGAACTCCGAGGGCCAAATTGATGAAATTAAAAGTTTAAGAACCAAAGTTCAACAAATGGTAAACGTTAGAGACTATTGGTGCAATTTACCTTAAAAATAATTACATCAGATGATATTGCTGACATCAATACCTCTTATTATTATTATACAATTAAATAATAATGGTGGTGGTGTTTCACTGATAATGACAATGACAGGTGAAGGGGNCCAAAACCATCACATCACTCATTTTTATCACATGTTCAATCATTTAATATTTGATTAATTTATAGTTTAACATGATTTTTATTTCAGATATTATCTCTATACGATAGTATACATATACTGAGAAAATTTTATCGAATTATGTATTTTGAAAAATGTTTATTAATATTTTTAAGAAAATAATGGGTAAAAATAAATTTTGAATGGTGTAATCANGGGTTGGGGTGAAAGAGAGAGAAATAGAGAGAGAGAAAAAAATGTCAAAGACATAGACAGAGAGCGAAACTTGGTGGAAATAGTGGAGAATGGCAATGGTCGGCAATGATGTTGCCAGGGCTGGGCCAACAACATATTTGAAAAAGCTTGGGCTTTAGGCCCCATTTTTAAGAAAGACCCAAATTTTTTAAGTACCATAATAATCCATGTGAAAAAAGTCTTATAAAAATAAAAGACCTATCAATCATTTAGGCCCTATCTTCAAAAAAAAATTTCATTTAGGCCCATATTCTAATTNCGACAACGTCAACGGCGACACCAACCACTACTACAATCGCCCACAACCACAACCGCAACCAACTCTTCCCTCTCTTTCTCTCTCACACACACACATACACAAAGAGAGAGACATTGTGCAACAACCATTATCGCTCGCCCTATGCTACCTCCAGCCTCCACCACCACCAAANAATCATTGCAATAACATCCATTTCTCTCTCTCTCTCTTCGATTTAACCAAAAGCCAACTGGCCCCCAAGCCGCCCAACTCTTCTCTCGATAAACCAGGACATCTTCATTTTTCTTTCTCTGTCTTTCTCTTTCAGTGCGCTCATAATAATCCTCTCACAGTGTTAATCCTATCACGGTGTAAAGCCATAGTCAAGTTTTCATTTTAACTTCTGAGTGCTTGAGATGATCTCTGATCCATTCATCGTCGACTCCATTGCNTATGTGTTGACTGGGTGTTATTCGTTGGTGTATGTATGTGTTGCTGAAGTATGGTGTGTGTGACTGGGCGTAGATTTTCAATTCAGTATATATGCATTGGTTTTAAATGGGTGTAGATTTTGACTGGGTGTTATGCTTTGGTGTATATATGTGTAGGTATGTGTTGCTTTACGGGGTTTGGGGTGGGGGAGAGAGAGAGAGAGAGTGTGTATGGTGTTTGTGTTGGGTTTGGTGAGTGTTGTGTGCAGAGAGAGACAAGGGAGGACGATGAATAGGAAAGGAGAAGAAGAACTAGTGTGGTTGGGTTTAGGTTTAGAATTGTTCAAAGGAGGAATAAGGGTGTTTGGAAGCAATAACTTAATTACCCTTTATATCAGTCATGTGCTTGACATGTGTCATTTTTGGTAAATGATTCAGAAGGAAGTTGGAGCGAAGGACTACATTAGTGCAATGGGTGAACTCCGAGGGCCAAATTGATGAAATTAAAAGTTTAAGAACCAAAGTTCAACAAATGGTAAACGTTAGAGACTATTGGTGCAATTTACCTTAAAAATAATTACATCAGATGATATTGCTGACATCAATACCTCTTATTATTATTATACAATTAAATAATAATGGTGGTGGTGTTTCACTGATAATGACAATGACAGGTGAAGGGGTTTTTGAGAGGGGATTTGTGGGTTTGGGTTTTTGGGAGGGGGTTTTCGGAATGGGGTGGGGTTGGGGTGAAAGAGAGAGAAATAGAGAGAGAGAAAAAAATGTCAAAGACATAGACAGAGAGCGAAACTTGGTGGAAATAGTGGAGAATGGCAATGGTCGGCAATGATGTTGCCAGGGCTGGGCCAACAACATATTTGAAAAAGCTTGGGCTTTAGGCCCCATTTTTAAGAAAGACCCAAATTTTTTAAGTACCATAATAATCCATGTGAAAAAAGTCTTATAAAAATAAAAGACCTATCAATCATTTAGGCCCTATCTTCAAAAAAAAATTTCATTTAGGCCCATATTCTAATTCAAATATTAAATATTAAAAAAAAAAAAAAATTAAACTCAAAAGTCACATCAAATTAAAAAATTTAAAGATCAAATCATTGCAATAACATCCATTTCTCTCTCTCTCTCTTCGATTTAACCAAAAGCCAACTGGCCCCCAAGCCGCCCAACTCTTCTCTCGATAAACCAGGACATCTTCATTTTTCTTTCTCTGTCTTTCTCTTTCAGTGCGCTCATAATAATCCTCTCACAGTGTTAATCCTATCACGGTGTAAAGCCATAGTCAAGTTTTCATTTTAACTTCTGAGTGCTTGAGATGATCTCTGATCCATTCATCGTCGACTCCATTGCAACATAAGGGACATGGTTCAAACATTGAGACCATTCATAATTTTAATTTTTTTTGTGTTCTTTGTCTTTGCTTTCTTTTTACTTTTTGGAAAAAAAAAATTAGTCTTAAATTCAAGGTTGTGTTATATAGTTTAACTATACTATATATTGTGTTTATTTACGTTTATATGTGTTTGTTTACATTTATATGTATTTGTTTAGTTGTTATATAACTATAATATATTAATAATATGACACTTAGAAGACAACCAAGTAGATACGAAAAATTTAAAAAAAAAGAAAAAGAAAAATTGACCAACTAATAGAATCTTAAAAAAGATCTCTTGACAAATTTGTTACTAGTAACAAAAATAATGTAACAAAAAATTTTGATGAAAATTTTGAAAATGAACAAGTAGATAATGAAATAGATTATTTAAAGATATCATCTTTGAAATACCGCTTTTGAAAATATTAATACTAAACATAGAAGATCTCATTTAAAGATATCGTTTTAAGCCCCAAATTATCTTGAGCCACTCTGGACATTGCAATGTCGCTGGTTGAGAGAGAAGTAATGTGTGAGAGAGAGGGTGAAAGACAAACATATTGTTGCGGTGGGGGAGAGAGAGATTGAGAGGCTAGAAAAATAATTTATTGGAAGAATTTCAGTCGTTGAATCAATAATCTGAATGATGAAAAAACTGAAGACATTAAAAATTTAAAACCTCTTATCCCTTATTATATATAGATGTTTTATATTCAAAATAGTCAAGGTGTAATGGACATGTCTCACTATAATCGGCATAACCCAACTTATCATTTAAAACCAACCCAATTCCCTGT
>CAUOFW020001403.1:808560-857509 GCA_963454935.2 Ilex paraguariensis
TTGCAATGTCGCTGGTTGAGAGAGAAGTAATGTGTGAGAGAGAGGGTGAAAGACAAACATATTGTTGCGGTGGGGGAGAGAGAGATTGAGAGGCTAGAAAAATAATTTATTGGAAGAATTTCAGTCGTTGAATCAATAATCTGAATGATGAAAAAACTGAAGACATTAAAAATTTAAAACCTCTTATCCCTTATTATATATAGATGTTTTATATTCAAAATAGTCAAGGTGTAATGGACATGTCTCACTATAATCGGCATAACCCAACTTATCATTTAAAACCAACCCAATTCCCTGTCTCTGACATTGCCATCCACAGCCCTAGAGTTTGGAACGGGCCGACTTCAGAAACAAGAGCTCTCGGAACCTGGAAAATTTTTTGATAGGCATCTCGGAACCCAGAGTCTAAAATGGTACTCTCTCTCAGATCTCTATATTTTGAATATATTTCTCTGAATTTATGGACCTGTTTCCTTTCTGATATGAATCAACAGCTTCTGAATTGTAGATTTTTTATTCGAAAAATATTTGTATAGGGTTATGGTAAGTTTGCCACTCTTCCTTCAATATGACTTCAGATTAAGAACAAGCCAATTAAGATTTCGATCGCGATTGGGACCGTCTGAAAGTTCGCTGCAGTATTGGAGAAGTGCTTTGGTTTAAGTTGAGCTTGCAACTGTGTGAGAAGATGGTTGGGAATTCACTAGTCCATGTCTCAACAAGCCCCGGCATTTTTTCTTCAAATCTGATCAGACCAACTGGAACTGGGTCTGTGAATTTTTCGCTATGTCTACCTCCTAGACCAAGAAAAAAAGTTCTTAATGTAAGAGCTTCTTCTACCGAGATAGGTCACAGCCAACAACCCACTTCCTCTTCTGAACCGAAGAACCCCCTTTCAGTTGTTTTAGATGTTCCTAAGAAAATTTGGAGGCAAACTTTGAGGCCATTGAGTGATTTTGGGTTTGGTAGGCGGAGTATTTGGGAAGGTGGGGTAGGTTTGTTTCTTGTATCTGGCACGGTTCTCCTTGCTCTTAGTTTGGTTTGGTTGAGGGGGTTTCAATTGCGGTCGAAATTCAGGAAGTATTTGGCTGTGTTTGAGTTTGCTCAGGCTTGTGGGATTTCTACTGGAACGCCTGTTAGGATTAGAGGGGTCACTGTTGGCAATGTTATCAGAGTTAATCCTTCCTTGCGANCTTCATTAATTTGAACATATTGCAATTTAGAATATGAATAAACTAGTCATAACCCGTGCCTGAAGGCACGATGAAATATAAAATTTGAATGCCCAAAAGAATTTATCCCACTATATTAAATAATATTTTTTTTCCTTCATGTCTTTGATTACATCATTTAAAATCTATGTTTATCCATTATTTTCTTAAAAATATCGACAATTTTTTTTCAAAATACATAATCCAATTTTTTTTTCTCAACATCACTATCGTGTATGAATAATATATAAAATAAAAATTATGTTATTAACTAAATTTTAAATGATTGAACATGTGATAGAATTGAGTGATGTGATATTTTTTAGGGAGAAAATATATAGTGGATAAAGATTCAACTTGCTAGCTGATTTATTATATAGATGGGAAGTTCTGAGAAATATACCTATTTATTTTATTTCTCTATTTAAGATGCCAGGGGAGATTGTAATGAGAATTGAGCAAATGATGAGAGATTTCTTGTGGGAAGGAAATGGTGAAGGGAAGAAGGATCATTTGGTAAATTGGTAGATTGTGCCAAGAACTAAAATTAAAGGTGGGCTTTCTGTAGGAGCAGTGTTTTGAAAAGCTCGTCTAGGCGAGCGCCTAGGTGAGAAGTAAAGCAAGGGTGTCTCGCATTGAACACTTCAGGCGAAATGAATGTGACTGAACCGAGAAAAAAGAGAGAAAAGCGAGCGCCTTGCACTTAAGCAAAAGGCGAGAAAGTGAACACCTTAGTCATGCGAGGCGAAGTTGTCTTACATTGTTTTATTTTTATTATGGATCGTTGGATTGGGCAATTGGAAAAAAAATTATAAGATGTCCATACACCGAATTATCCCCTTTATCCCATAAATACAGCCCCAAAATCCTAATTTTGCTCAGATGATTAGACACAATTGTTGGCTTTTGCTTCTCCTTCCTCGCTGGACACAGACGACTGCTGGTCAGACACACAGGTTTGTATCTTTCTCTTTTTCTTCTCTCTTCTATTTCTCTGGTTCTTCTATTTCTCTCTTCTGTTTGTCCGTTTCTTCTTTGGTTCTTCTCTCTTTTAGTTTTTTTTTTTTTTTTTTTTCTGATTCTGCTTCTGTTTTTTTTTTCTATTTCTACTGTTTTGCTGATTTTGCTTCTACTATTTTGCTGTTCTGCTTCTGCTACTGCTATTCTGATAGTGTTGTATTGCTTCTGCTGTTATCTCATATAGTCACTCTTTGTTTTGATGATCCAAGCTTTAACACCGGACAATATGAAATTGTTTACACCTATTATGAAATGGGATTCAGTACATGTGTTCAAGCCTGCAAATGTACATAAAAATAGATTTACAAAAACAACTGTGGTTGATATAGTTTAACAATATTAGAATTTGAGATATTATTAGTGTTTGTTTAAATTTAAATGTTTAAACTATGATTGTTATTAAGATTTGAGATATTATTAGTGTTTGTTTTAATTTAAATATTTATGATTTTACTTGTATTTAAATATTTAGTATATATAAAATTAGAATTTAGATATTTAGAAGTAAATAAACTAAAATATTTACTTTTTTTTAACTGTTCGCTTCGCTTTGGTAAAGCGTTTTGTTTTGCTTCGCTTCTCGTCTAGGCTTTAGAAGCCTTGGTCGGTTCGGTTTGCTTTATGCCTTAAATAACACTGAGTGAGAGATTTGAAGGTAAGAGCAACTCCAAGGGGAGTTGCCAAAAATGGGGTGTCAAATGCCATTTTGCAACCTTGAACAGTGTTTTGGCACCCCTGAACAGTGTTTCTGCTCTAATGGTAGGTGCCAAAATGGAGTGTCATTTTAATATTTCAATATTTTTTATTAAAAAATATAATTAAATTTAACGGTTATATTTTAACGGGTATAGTTTTCATAACGATTGCAATTTAACGGATATATTTTTATAGTAAAAATTTAAAATTTGAAATTTTGGTGGACAAAATTTCAAATTTTAAATTTTGTTTGCCGAAATTCAAATTTCAACCTTTGAAATTCAAATTTGAAAATTTAACTGCCAAAATAAAAAAAAAAAGTATAATTCGTCTATAATTATGATCATTTTTCTTATGTTTTCATCCATCTATCTTACATTCTCTGTATAAATTCAATATCTCATTTCTCTTTGACTATTTATCCTTTCATATTTTCATTCATCAAGTTACATGAATCGTTATCCTAATATTTTAGGAGAGATCCTCAATATTGAAGAAGAAGATAATGATGACTTGGATATGTTGTATACTGCAATTAGAAGGTTAGAAGGGTCTAATTAGGGACGGATAAGAAGGTATCGTGGTTCCGTTCCAGGCCACAAAATAGTTAATCGTGGTAGAGGTGAAGGTCACGAAAGACTTTATCGTGACTATTTTGTTACCCTTTGTGTATAAGAAGGTTTCTTTTGAAGTAGGTTCCGAATGAGTTATCCTCTTTTTCTCTAAATTGTAAATGAGGTTGAACAACACGATCCATACTTCATCCAAACAACAGATACCGTCGGAGTTCTCGGTTTATTATCCTTTCAAAAGATAACAGCTGCTTATAAAATTATTGCTTACGGAACACCGACAGATTCTGTGGATGAATACATCAGAATTGGAGAAAGCACTGCCATACAGAGTCTGAGAAGGTTTGTGAAAGCTGTGATTGCAATGTTTGGCGACCATTACCTGAGGTCACTAAACAATATTGATATTGCTCGATTGCTACAGACGGGGGAACAACGTGGCTTTCCCGGCATGTTAGGGAGTATTGATTGCATGCATTGGAAGTGGAAAAATTGTCCTACCGTGTAGCAAGGTATATATACTGGTCATTGTCATGAACCAACAATCATTTTAGAAACTGTGGCTTCTCAAGATCTTTGGATATGACATGCATTCTTTGGGCTTGCTGGTTCGCTGAATGACATAAATGTTCTAGATAGGTCTCATGTTTTTGCATTATTAGCAAATGGTCATGTTCCTCTGGTCAACTATATAATTAATATCAATGAGTATACAATGGGATATGATCTAGCTGATGGTATTTATCCAAACTGGTCGATATTTGTAAAAACAATTCCCTGTCCATAAGGTTTGAAGAAAAAATATTTTGCTAAAGCACAAGAGTCGGTAAGAAAATATGTAGAGCGGGCATTTGGGATATTTCAAGCCCGTTTTACAATCGTGCGTGGACCAACAAGCTTTTGGGATGAAGAAACACTTGCAGATATTATGAAAGCGTGCATAATAATGCATAATATGGTCATTGAAGATGAAGGAGATATTGGTAACAATGACTTTGATGGATGTGATACAAATTTGTCTGTAGAAGTGTCGCATGCGTATACACCAGAATTGGAAGACTTCATGCAAACCCATTGTCAGATCATGGACAATGTTACTCATTCTCAACTGTAGTCAAATCTTATCGAGCATTTGTGGGAACGACATGACGACTAATAATTTTCTCAATTTCAATGACCATATTATGTTGTATTTTCAATTTCAATTTCAATTTCAAGTTGTACTTTCAATTCCAATTTTAATTTCAAGTTGTATTTTCAATACATAGTTTTTCATAAATAATAACATTATAATAAATAATGACTAAAAATTAAAGCCCAACTTTTTCATAATCTCTATCTTTAGGTTATTCCAATGTGATGCAAAAATTGGGTCCATGCCAGTAGTGTCAGTTTCCATGATTTTCATTTCATTCTGCCTTTCAATTTCTTGCACCTGCCTTTCTTCAATTTCTAATTGGCTACGATGTTGCTCCAATGCTATCTCCTGTTGAGCATAAATTTTGTCGTGTCGCTCAATTTTTTGTCTTTCCACTTCCATTCTTTCATTCTAGTGGTGATGATCTAGTGATGTTTCAACACCAGTTTGCTTCTCTTTATTTTTAAGTTATTTTTTTGAAGCTTTTCTGTCCAATGGCCTATCGAGGTTGGGAGTGGACGAGGGTTCAGTGTCATACCCTAAATATGGAGTTGAATAACAAGATTTAACACGAGTTGATTCAGCAGGACTACCAGTCTCATGAGTTTTTGCTCTCTTATTGTTGGTAAGATTATCAGTCCATTTTTGCTCCATTTTCAATATATTCTAACAATGCTCGTATTGAAATAATTTTCCAATAATCTTAGCAAACATTTCTTTTGCGTCATTGACCTGAAAAACATATGAAATTATTCAGTCAATAATTCAAATATCAAATCATAGTAGTGTCTAAATTAAAAGTTTATTCATTACATTATTTTACTCAGTGTGTCCACTTTGTTGCAGTATTTCAATTTGACTATAAAAATCGACAAATTTGTCGCATTTTACATTTATATCAGTCCAACGACTTTTAATAAAAGATTGCGAATGCTCTTCTTGATTGCCTCCATGAAGTTCTAAGTATTGCAATATTCTTTGCCAGAAAGTACCACCTTGTTGTTCATTCCCAGTAATTGCATCTTTACTCGTGTTAAGCCACGTAGAGACAATTAATTAATCTTCTTCTAGAGAGAAATTTTTTGTCCTTTGAGATTTTCTCACTCTTGGAGCGACTTCATTTTGTACTGGCGCCAATACTGTGGGATTGGTCTGCATAGCATCATCATATAAATCGGTGTCGTTCATAAGCAAATGAGTAAAAGAACTGTCAAATTACGAATCCATCTACAAAAAAAAAAAATTATAATCAATTTAAAGAATGAGCATAAAATAATCAATTAAAAAAAAATTACCCTTAATTAAAACAAATAAATTTGCCATAAATTATAAATAAATTATATATTATAAATTAAAACAAGAACTTATAAATTAAAAGAATAACGGGGGGCAGATGTAATTATAAATTATAAATTAAAACAAGAACTTATAAATTAAAACAAGAACAAGGGGCAAATGTAATTATAAATTATAAATTAAAACAAGAACTTATAAATTAAAACAAAAACATGGGGCAAATGTAATTATAAATTATAAATTAAAACTAAAACTTATAAATTAAAATAAGAATGGGGGGTAGATGTAATTATAAATTACAACTCCTCCCCTTTCCCCTAAATAAAACAGTTCTTACCCTTCCTCTTAATCAGTCGTCTTCTTCCCTTTCCCCTTACTAGATCAGACGTCTTCTTCCCCTTCCTCTCCTTCCCCTTACCAAACCAGACAACGGTAGCGGGGCTATACGAGCACACCAATGACAAGGGTCAGGGAAGCTAGGGTTTTTGATATCAAAGGCAAGGATTCAGGGAGCTATTTTCTGGGAGCAGTACACAAATCGATTTCAGGCAAGTCTCCTCCTTTCCTCTCTCTGTATTTTTATGAAAATTTTAGGTGGAATATAGCCGTTGAGGAACAGTAGCCATTGACGGCTATTTTTCAACCTCTATTCTCTCTCCAAAGTTGCCAAATATGCCACCCCAAAACCCTAGATGTCATTTTGTCACCTCTGATGCCACCTCTGTTGGAGTCCCAATTTTTGCAGTTGGGGTGCCATTTTAGTGGTTATGGGGATGACACCCCTGATGGCAACTCCCGTTGGAGTTACTCTAATGAATGTAGCCTTAGTTGGTAAATGACTGTGGAGATTTCCATTAGAACAAATTTTTTTATGGTATTTGGTTATTAAGAACAAATATGGATTACAATTTACAAGCCAATGGATGAGATGCCAAGGGGTTTGATAGTGGAACTTATCGGTGTCTATGGAAGTTTATTTCTCAGGGGCTTTCAAGGTTCTTTCAATAATTTACATTCATGGTGGGTAATTGGGAAAGAATTTGTGTTTGTGAGGATCTTTGGGTTGGGACATCTTCTTTTTCATGTATGTTTCCATGTCTTTTATCATTTATCTCGTTTTCATGGGTCTTTTATTGTCTCGTTATATTGGTATTCTAATTAGTCAGTTTCTTGGGACTTTGGTTTTTGTAGAAATCATGATGATAGAGATTTTATGGAATTGGTGTCACTTTTATCTTTGATAAAGGAGGTTAGGTTGTGCCAAGATTTAAGCGATAAAAAAGGTGAATTCTTGAGTCTTTGGGGGCCTTCTCATGTAAATCATTCTTTGATAAATTGATTGATGATCCTTTACACTCTGTGTTTTCTCCCTCTGTGATGATTTGGAAGGCTAAGGTACCCATAAAGGTGCAAGTTTGTGTATGAACTATATAGCTAATGGTAGGATAAATACTAATGATGTGCTATAGAGAAGAAGACCATTTTTTTGTCTTCCTCCACTGTGGTGTGTCATGTGTGCATGTGCTAGTGAGACTATTGATCATTTGTTTTTGCATTACCCTATTGCTTTGTTTTTGTTGTCCAAAGTGTTTCAATTAGCTGGCGTAAGTTGGGTGATTCTAGGATGTTTTTCTCTATGTTAATGGAGAAATTCGAGGGATTAAGCTAGAAGGGGTGACTCTATGGCATTGTGCAATGTTGGCCACTATATCAGTAATATAGTTGGAAAGGAATTCAAGGATATTTGATGATAAAGGAGAGTGGAAATAAGGTTTATGAGATCACATTTGTTTTTTGGCATCGATGTGGGCTTTTGTTTTGAAGGAGTTTCATGGCATCCCCTTTTTATTTTTTTTGTATTTTGGCAGATTGGAGGGCCTCATGTATGCAAGCTGAGAATTATTTTATTATTCTATGATATATCATTTTTAAATTAATAAAATTTTCTTGTTTCTCATAAAAAAAAAGGAAGTTTTCATCAACTTTGATGTTCAAACATTGTTTTGGATTATAGTTGCGAGCTGAGAAGCATGAACACGGATACGACACGACACGGACATGCCAATACGATATTTTTCAAAAAAGTAGGACATGGACACTTTGGGGACACATTACAAAAAAATTATATTTTATATATAATATTATATAATTTATTGCAAATATAGTGATAATGATATACAANAAAGGAAGTTTTCATCAACTTTGATGTTCAAACATTGTTTTGGATTATAGTTGCGAGCTAAGAAGCATGAACACGGATACGACACGACACGGACATGCCAATACGATATTTTTCAAAAAAGTAGGACATGGACACGTTGGGGACACATTACAAAAAAATTATATTTTATATATAATATTATATAATTTATTGCAAATATAGTGATAATGATATACAATTCATAAAAAAATCAGTATTTTATGATAAAAAAACCTAATGTCTAGTCATCTGTGTGAATTTTTAGACTAAAACATCCTCATAGTCAATAATAATCAATTTGTTTTTGTAGACAATGTGTATTTAATATATAATTTAAATAATTACTCTCATTTTTTCAATTCCTCTTTTTTAAAATCTTTATTTATATTTTATTTATATTATTATATTTGGAGTACAACTTTAATATGTCTAGTATTAGTAATTATATATTCTNTTTTTTGTAGACAATGCGTATTTAATATATAATTTAAATAATTGCTCTCATTTTTTCAATTCCTCTTTTTTAAAATTTTTATTTATATTTTATTTTTATTATTATATTTGGAGTACAACTTTAATATGTCTAGTATTAGTAATTATATATTCTCAAATTTTTAAACTTTGTTAATCAAATGTCAACATATGTCTATTGTTTAGTGGTAGACACGTTCTAAAGAAGTGTCGGACACGTCACCAAAGAAGTGTCCGAAATTAAAAATTTNATTCTAAAGAAGTGTTGGACACGTCACCAAAGAAGTGTCCGAAATTAAAAATTTATCATTTAATTATGGACACNGTTCTAAAGAAGTGTCGGACACGTCACCAAAGAAGTGTCCGAAATTAAAAATTTATCATTTAATTATGGACACGGATAAAAGAGTATTGGACATGTGTCCGAGAGTGTTCGAAGAGTGTCGGTGTCCGACACGGATACGTCACGTTCTCGAGAGTGTCCATGCTTCATAGGTTGCGAGACATTAGGCAAGTTTGGATTTGAATCAGTGGTGATGATNTTATATTTTATTTTTATTATTATATTTGGAGTACAACTTTAATATGTCTAGTATTAGTAATTATATATTCTCAAATTTTTAAACTTTGTTAATCAAATGTCAACATATGTCTATTGTTTAGTGGTAGACACGTTCTAAAGAAGTGTCGGACACGTCACCAAAGAAGTGTCCGAAATTAAAAATTTATCATTTAATTATGGACACGGATAAAAGAGTATTGGACATGTGTCCGAGAGTGTTCGAAGAGTGTCGGTGTCCGACACAGATACGTCACGTTCTCGAGAGTGTCCATGCTTCATAGGTTGCGAGACATTAGGCAAGTTTGGATTTGAATCAGTGGTGATGATATGTCTGGCTGTTGCTTGCCTGTAACTGTTGAAGGAGTAAAAAGTTTTGTNTGTGTCCGAGAGTGTTCGAAGAGTGTCGGTGTCCGACACGGATACGTCACGTTCTCGAGAGTGTCCATGCTTCATAGGTTGCGAGACATTAGGCAAGTTTGGATTTGAATCAGTGGTGATGATATGTCTGGCTGTTGCTTGCCTGTAACTGTTGAAGGAGTAAAAAGTTTTGTTTCTCTTGTCAAAACAAGTATTTGATGTTGGGATAGGTGGACAACAGTTTGAGGCAGAAACCTTTTAGCATTGGAGTGCATACCCCTTATCTTCACTTGTTCTCGAAGGTTACTTTTACTTGTATTTTAAGCAGCAATATTCTCCTAGAAAGATTGAATGAATGAATAAATAAATGAGTTTTAGGCGGCGTTGGTGGAAACTTGAAAATAAGATTCATCTAGGGAATCAGTCATATGGCTTGCTGGGAATATTTGGATAGTCAGTGAATCGGTAATCAAAACTGGGAATATTTATGAGATTACTATTACAATCCATTTCCAAATGCGAGAGAATGTTGACTTTTGGGATTTTCTGCTTCAAACTTTTAAGGATTTCTTATACGGTTTAAAGACCCAACAATGAGTTTAAATTAAGAGAATAGTAGAGAAAACAAATGGGGGATACACAAGACAATGCTTAGTACATCAGAGAGAAGGAAAAATATTAACCAAATTGCAAATGATGCCAGATAGTTGTGAGCCCACGACCATACCATGTGTAAACTTATCTTTCCATTACTGGAAGTCATAAACTTGACATCTTAAATCCATGTTAAGCTTACTTGCAAATCTGTCTTTTTGTTTTTCCACCTTTCCGTGCCATTGCTGGATGGTTCTTATATTTTTGAACTATGAAGCACCACTGGTCTTTTTATCATGAAGACAGAGCTGAGCATAAATTATTTTTGATTGCGGTGGATGTTGTTTCTCAAAGGAATGTAGTTAGGTAGATCGATCGGGGCAGCTGCTAAGTGGAGATCCTCTATACCCTTTTTAAGAAAATTCAGAGCTTTGCCTTGATGTCTCTGAGTGGAAATTTTATCGAATACGAATGCACTGTTTATGTCTGTTTCATGTGTGCAGAATTCGGGCTTGTGTGCTTCCATTGCAGTTCCTCAAGGTCTTATGGGTGAAGAATGGTACATAATTGGTGAAAGTGTTGTTTGATCTGTGTCAGAGCAATAAACATAGTGTTATGGGTAAAACCGAGACACATAAGAATGCAAACAGAGGTTTGGGAGGATCTTATTGACAGGATTTGCTGAGAACAAAAGACATCAGGAAGAATGTTGAGGCTGGGAAAATTTCTCGATTGAAAAATCAGGAACTAATGATCTTGATTTGACTGCTCAATTGGGAAAGGAAGTTTTGGAACTATTTCATAATGACAGAGAACTGGAATCTTGCAATAGTTTGTATTTGAGGAAGTTTATTTGATCATTGGAGACGGGTACAGTTGGCTTTGACGAAATCATGCTAGAGGAGCATTAGGCTCTAACCTTTCCAGACAGACAGATAAAGCAATCTTCTTCTGCGGAAATGACAAGTGTTGCTGAAGAATTTTGCTAGCATAGACGTTGCTTTTTGCAAGGTATGTCAATGCTGAAATTGTAGAGGTGCAAGCTAGAGTCCAAATGCAATTCCATTACACATAAGGTCTCATCCTTAGGTGGATGCATTGGGGTTGCAGGTTTGTCATTCCATTTATGGCTGGAAGATTCTGAAAATCGGTGAGTATTGTGGTGGTCTGATAGAAATTGATCGCAACAAACAGACTATGTCAAATTTATTTCAAGCAAGAACTAAGAATTATAGTTGGTAGAATCGAATGTGGTCTCATTCTAACCTCGAGGGATGCGAAACTTCAAGGAATAGTTTATGACATAAGACTCAGTTATTTCTTGGCTGGGAAATGAGTTTCGTGTTGTTCGGAGAGGACTAAGAAATGTTGGTTGCGTGAACAGTTTGTACAATTGGATGATGGTTGAAGACGGGGGGATTGGTGGGGGATTGGACATGGCAATAGGAGAGATAGTGGTGTACCAAAACTGGTGCGCCCAAGATTTTGACCAAGAAATTTGGACCTAATACAACAGATTTATATCCAGATATTGGGAGTGTGACTTATCAATTAATGCTGCTGCTAATCAGGATTTGGAAAATCTGAATTGAAATTCAAAATTTGGAAACAAGATGTTATGGGATAATGACAGTTTAAATATGGGTAAAATAGGAATTAGGACTAGGCTTTTAAAGGAGGAAGAAAAGAAGAAGAAAGAGAGAAATAGTGAGAGGAATAATTGTTGTGTAGGCTATGTTGTTGTACACTCTTATTTATAATAAATTGACATTTTGAGTTATTACATTATTACCCTATGCTATTAATAATATAAAATAAGAACTCTAACACTCCTCAACCTGGAGCATAAAGATAAAAAATACCGAGCTTGGAACAAAGATTAATAAAGATAGATCAAGGCAATGGTTTGATAAGGATATTACTCAACTGATCACTAGACTTAATATATAGTGTGATAATCTCGTACCGCATCAAGATATCTCAAATAAAATGACAATCCACTTCGATGTGTTTAGTTCTCTCATAAAAGACTAAATTATTGCAATGAAAATAGCAGTCTGGTTGCCACAATGCACCTTCATATAAAAGGACAAACTAATACTCATATCATGAAGTAAAGAACGAATTCACAACATCTCACACACAGTATGAGCTATAACCTGGTATTCAGTCACCGCATTCGAATGTATAACTACATTTTGTTTTTTATTGTGCCATGTCACAAGATTACCACTAATAAATGTACAGTAACCCAAAGTAAATCGTCTATCAACACGATTACTTGGCCATTCGACATCAGAAAAAGCCATGATGAAGGACAATATAATAATTCCTTTACTCGATACTCTTTTCTGATATCGAATAATACAACATATNGGGGGGGGGGTCAGTCTGGATTTGGGAGGGGTCTTGGTGTGAATGACAATGTGAGGGGATTGGGATTTGGTCTCTCTGGCGCAATTAGGTCTTTTGGAAAGAAGTTGGTAATTTTTGATAAAGTTGACTCCATGGAAATCATGGAAGGCCCACTTTCAATGCAGTAGTTGTCCCGTTGATAGGCATCTTTGACCACAAGTTGAGTACTAGTAATAGCTTTTCCATTGTGGATATTGTTTATGGGATTTCAACTGTCATGAACAATGGGCAATAGTGTCATGGGGGTGAAGGAAATGGGGGAAAAATAGGGAGTGGGGATGAAGGTAGTAATCATATGAATTGTTTTGTGTTTAACGATGACAAGTGAACTTTTTTGAAAAAATTCTTCGAAAAGATGGAACTGTCTCACTCCCCTTCAAGAAAGAGNACATCTCACACACAGTATGAGCTATAACCTGGTATTCAGTCACCGCATTCGAATGTATAACTACATTTTGTTTTTTATTGTGCCATGTCACAAGATTACCACTAATAAATGTAAAGTAACCCAAAGTAAATCGTCTATCAACACGATTACTTGGCCATTCGACATCAGAAAAAGCCATGATGAAGGACAATATAATAATTCCTTTACTCGATACTCTTTTCTGATATCGAATAATACAACATATAGGGATGGCAATTGGCTAGAGTAGGGGCGGGGGAATAGTCTCCACCCCGGTATTCGCTTTAAAAATATTCGTCCACCCCCGGTCCACCATTTAATCACCATCCTTGGCCCGCAGATAAATTTTAATCGTCGTCCCCATCTCAATTATCGTTCCCATCTATAACAATTAATTTCCATGATTTTAAGAAAAAAATTAAAAAAAAAATCATAAATCCTCACAAATGAATCTGTAAGAAAGATGAAAATCCATTATATAACAAATGGATAAAACATAAAAAGTCACAAAAATAATATGTATAACAAATGTTTTGTGTTTGGTGTGAGTGTGTTGTGTGTCAGTGTGTGAGTAGTAGATAAGTGCGTGAAAGAGAGAAAAACCTCAGATCTGAGGCAGGATAGGTGGGTGGGGTTTGTGATATTA
This sequence comes from Ilex paraguariensis, assembly GCA_963454935.2. NCBI lineage: Eukaryota > Viridiplantae > Streptophyta > Magnoliopsida > Aquifoliales > Aquifoliaceae > Ilex > Ilex paraguariensis. Next base: position 822,145 of record CAUOFW020001403.1, read on the forward strand.
TATATATGTATTAATAAGTGTGTATATATATATCTATATATACACACATACATACACAAACATATATATATCACGGGTTTAGCGGGGTGGGGTGAAGACGGGGCGGGGATGAGTTTCTGTTCATCGTTATNCGAAAAGATGGAACTGTCTCACTCCCCTTCAAGAAAGAGCGGTAAAAATAAGGGGGAGGCAAGAAACATGATGAAGTGCAATGGGATGAGAGAATTCAAGAATTTATTTTTGGGGAATAATTGTGAGGGTGGGAGTTCTAGAAGGATTTGGTAGAGAATTGTAGTTTGTAATGTTGGAATGTTAGAGGTCTAGGATCTTGAAGGAGGAGAAGCTCAATTAAGGATCTTTTGAATAGAATTGGGCCTGATATTGTAGTCTTACAAGAAGCTCAGTTTGAAGTCATTGATATGAGAATTATAAGGAGTGTGTGGGGTCTAGGCTTTGAAACTGGTTTTTCTTATCCTCTGTGGGGAGTTCGGGTGGTATTGTCATTGTGTAGGATGAAAGGTTTGGTGGTGGAAGAAGTAATTGAGGGGGTTATACATATTGTCAGCTAGGATTAAACACGGGGATGGTTTTGAGTGATGGCTTGCTAGTTATATGGCCTGAATAAACCTTTGCAATGAGAAGAGTTAGCGGGGTTGTTTGGGGTGTGCAATCCTAGATGGTGTTTTGGGGGGAGGGGGTTAATATTATGAGGTGTATAGTGGAGAAATTGAATTTGGGGAAGGGGTTACTAAATATATGAGGGATTTCAACACCTTTATTAGAGAGACAGAACTTAGGAATCCTCCTTTGGCCAATGGGGCATTTACTTTATCTGACTTTAGGAATAAGTTGGTGTGAAGAGGTTGGATAGATTTTTATTTTCTGTAGGTTGGGAAGAGTGTTTTCAGCGAGTTAGACGAGAGGCTTTGGCTAGAATAGCTTCAAATCATTGCCCAATTATTTTGGCAGATTCTAAACTTAAATGGGGTCCTTGTTCGTTGAGGTTTCAAAATGTGTAGGTGGAGCATAGGGCCTTTAGGGGGAGGATCAGGGATTGGTGGTTGGACAGAAAATTTCAAGGTTGGGAGGGTTTAAGTTTGTGGCAAAGCTTGAGTTCATCAAACACATTATAGGTATGGAAGAAAGAGGAGTTTGGGGATGTTCCTGAAGCGAAAAGGGTTCTATCAGAAAAGATTGTAAATATTGATAGGATTGAAGAAGGGGGTTTGAATGAAGGATTGAGAAAAGAGTGGAGGGATCTTAAGAATAACTTTGAGGAAGGGTGTTTAAAGAATAAACTAGTCTGATACAGAAATCAAGAATTAAATGAGGGAAAGAAGGTGAAAAAATACGAGATTTTTTCATAGAGTAACAAATGATAATAGGGTGAGGAAGATTATTGATAAGTTGGAGCTTGATAATGGATCTATTATTGAGGATGAGGCTATCATTAAGAAGGAGATCATTAGTTTTTTTCCTAAATTATATTTGGTGAATAATTGTTCTAGGCCTACTGTGGAGGGTCTTGAGTGGTGCCCCACTGATGATGAGGTTGCAAGGTTGATTGAAAGACCTTTTGAGGTTGAGGAGGTTAGGAGGGATATGTTTAAGTGTAGTAAGGAAAAAGTTTCATGTTGTATGGTTTCACTATGGTTATTTATCAGGTTTGTTGGGATGAGGTGAAAGATGATTTGATGAGGCTGTTTGAGGAGTTTTTTCATTAGGGCCTTAGCAATGTTGTTATAAATGCCCCATTTATTTGTCTTATCTTGAAAAAAATTACTTCCTTGAAATTGAATGATTTTAGTCCTATTAGTTTTAGTTACAAGCCTCTATAAAATTATTGCAAAAATTCTTTTTATTAGGCTTACGGAATACTTGGGTGATGTGATTTTAATGTGTTGGGGGGACTTTTGTGAGGCGGTGGCAAATTATGGATGTGGTTCTTGTAGCTAATAAAGTTGTTGAGGACTAGGGGCAGAGGGTAATGTGCTGAAGACTGATTTTGAGAAAGCTTGTGATCATGTGGATTGAAACTTTTTTGACTTTGTCTTGGAAGTGTGAGGTTTTGGTGAAAGGTGGAGGAAATGGATTTGGGAATGTTTGGAGTAAATGAATTTCTCAGTTATTTTGAATGAGAGACCANCCCCAACCCAAATTCAACCTGAGTTCAACTCGAAAAGAACAGGGTTTGTGTTAGAATTTTTAATACTTGAGTTGGGTTTGGTCAAAAAAATTCTAACCCGAATTGAATTTTGGCAAGCCTCGGGTTGTCGAGTTCAACCCAAATATCTATAAATATATTTAACTAGGGTTAGTATTTATCTTCACTCTTTAGAGTCCANCGTTTTGTAGGTGGTTGGCCTCTTAGGTATTAAGGTCTCCTTTTAGGTGGCAATCCGATGTCTGGGATTTTTTGGGAGCGTGTATTGAGAGAGTTGGGAAGAGGTTGGATAGTTGGAAGAAAACCTTTATTTGCTTGGTTGCGGGGAAAATGGAAAGATTGATAAGGGGTTTTTTCCTTGGAAGGTGTGGGTGAGGAAATGAAGGACCACTTGATTTGTTTGGATTTTGTATCTAGGTCAAGAGTGAAAGGTGGTCTTTCCATTGGGAATTTGTTGAGTTGTAATGTAGTTTTGGNCACTCTTAGATCGCTCTCTCATTCGTCACTCTTCCCTCTCTCAATCGTCACTCGTCTGAGTTGTCTTAGACTCTCAGCTTCCTTCTCTCGCTCGTCACTCCTCCTTCTCTCACTCCCACTCTCTTCATCTGCGCCTCGTCTTTTATCTCAGATCACTTAAAAAAATTAGATCCACACTTAAAAAAAATCAAATATACGCTTCAAAAAATTAATCTGAATTAAGTAACTCAAGCCCAACCCGATTTTTAACCCGAAATTAGCCCGAATTAAGTAACCCGAATTCAACCTGAGCCCGTCCAAATTAAACTCAGGCAGTACTCGGTTGAGTACTTCGGGTTGAGGTAGGATTAGAGTTGAAAATTATATAATAGGGTTGAGTTAGGGTTGACCTCTCAACTCGCCCGAGTTGCACCCCTATATGTATAATGTATTAGATGCGCCTTAGACAAAACCGCTAATTTATAGAATTGTTTCTAATATTNAGTCTTCATTTTCTACCGCCATTTTTATAAAAGCCTCAAAATCTCCAATTTTACCCTAAATCCAGTGGATCCCTTTCTTCTTCTTCTTAGGCACAACAACAGAATCAAGCTTCAACTCAGTTAGCCCAATCTCCTCCCCACTCCTTATGTAACTTTTTTTCTCTCTCTCTTGCTTGGGGTGTGTGTGTGTCTAGTGGTTTTCGTCTTCCTTTGGTGATGAACAGGAGGCCAGTGGTGTACTGTTCGACTCTTCGTCTTCTTTTGGTCTTTCTCTTCTACTCTGGTAGTAGGCGACGACTATCATAATAGAGAAAGGCAATGGCATAGTGCTCGATGCTTCATATCCTTGCTTTTGTCTAGTGGGCTTTGGGAGTTGTAGTCTCACATTACTGCTCAGCCTCAGACGCATAGGTTATCCCGTCTCTCGCTCTCATGCACACTTGCGCACACACACACAATCACTAATATTTTTTGGTTCTTTTGGTCCTTCTCTTCTACTCTGGTAGTAGGCGACGACTATCATAACAGAGAAAGGCAATGGCATAGTGCTCGATGCTTCATATCCTTGCTTTTGTCCAGTGGGCTTTGGGAGTTTTAGTCTCACATTACTGCTCAGTCTCAGACGCATAGGTTATCCCCTCTCTTGTTCTCATGCACACTTGCGCACGCACAAACAATCACTAATATTTTTTGGTTTTTTTGGTCTGGAACAGTCATCGACTCGCGATTATTATTATAGATTCTTATGTTTTATAATTTTATAATACTCAAAATGTTAACCATTAACTAATAATACTTAAACCTATAATTTTATTAGCCAAATTATTATGTTTTATAATTTTTTATATTTTTTTATTATATGACCGGTTCAATCGGTTGAATCAGTGAACTATTGACTCAATTCCAATTATGGTTTGATGATTGGTTCGGTTCTGATAATATTGTGTAGAGGACTCTTTGTCTTCTCATATATTTTTTTTACTTTGATATTAACAATACAAACTCTTGTTTGCCATCGAAAAAATCCAATTCCAATTGATGGTGGGCTATTGTGCACAAGTAGTTCAAAGGGGTGTCATATACATATCGGAAATGGGTACGCTTCCGATGCAAGTGGATATAGGGGTGCAACTTGGACCCCCCAACCCAAATTCAACCTGAGTTCAACTCGAAAAGAACAGGGTTTGTGTTAGAATTTTTAATACTTGAGTTGGGTTTGGTCAAAAAAATTCTAACCCGAATTGAATTTTGGCAAGCCTCGGGTTGTCGAGTTCAACCCAAATATCTATAAATATATTTAACTAGGGTTAGTATTTATCTTCACTCTTTAGAGTCCAAACTTTCACTTTACTTTAAGTTTTCACCCCTGTGCCTCCATCACTCTTAGATCGCTCTCTCATTCGTCACTCTTCCCTCTCTCAATCGTCACTCGTCTGAGTTGTCTTAGACTCTCAGCTTCCCTCTCTCGCTCGTCACTCCTCCTTCTCTCACTCCCACTTTCTTCATCTGCGCCTCGTTTTTTATCTTAGATTAAACTCAGCCCGAATTCAACCTGAGCCCGTCCAAATTAAACTCAGGCAGTACTCGGTTGAGTACCTCGGGTTGAGGTAGGATTAGAGTTGAAAATTATATACTAGGGTTGAGCTAGGGTTGACCTCTCAACTCGTCCGAGTTGCACCCCTATATGTAAAATGTATTAGATGCGCCTTAGACAAAACCGCTAATTTATAGAATTGTTTCTAATATTAGATAGGTTTGGGATATAATGGGAAAGTGTATAATTTATATTTAATTATGTATATTCGTTGGTGATGAAGTGCCAAAGACCACGGCTGCTATTAGGATTGTGCCGTGCCCCGAGGAGAATTTGATCAAGGTTGTCATCGGAATATCATTGGCCGAACTTGCTGGAGCTTGCACCACTCTCATAACCCTAGCTTCAGAGTTCAGAAAAGACAAGCAAGAGACTATTTCTTTGGAGAGGGAAGCAAAGTAAAGGATATAAAATGTGTCCTTCCTTTGCACATGTGACATGTCTATGGCACAACCCAAATTGTGGAATTACTTTATTATTCCTTCTTTTNGAGGATATAAAATGTGTCCTTCCTTTGCATGTGTGACATGTCTATGGCACAACCCAAATTGTGGAATTACTTTATTATTCCTTCTTTTTACCACAAACCATATACTGGATGCCTTTTGCCCAACTTCTCCCACCCGATGCTTGTAGTTGGATCCAACTTTAATGTGGCCCTATGGTAGACTTTATTTCTAAACATACAAATCTAATACTTATTCCACGTAATGTTTTTAATTGGGTCTCAAATTCAATGTGGCTGACCTTGAATTTTTAGACTGCTTCTATATTAGTCAATTAAGAATTCATTCAAAATTATTAGCATATAATAGTAAAAATGTAAAAGAATGTTTGAACGTATCTTAGTCGTGTTTGCATGAACGTTATCTTAGTCGTGTTTGCATGCTGGGGTAAACTAGGTACATTTGAGTCTTCCCAGACCCTTGTAGTGGGAGGAGCGTCGTGGGCNGCCCAACCCAAATTCAACCTGAGCTCAACTCGAAAAGAATAGGGTTTGTGTTAGAATTTTTAATAATTGAGTTGGGTTTGGCCAAAAAAATTCTAACCCGAATTGAATTTTGGCAAGCCTCGGGTTGTCGGGTTCAACCCGAATATCTATAAATATATTTAACTAGGGTTAGTATTTATCTTCACTCTTTAGAGTCCAAACTTTCACTTTACTTTAAGTTTTCACCCCTGTGCCTCCATTACTCTTAGATCGCTCTCTCATTCGTCACTCTTCCCTCTCTCAATCGTCACTCGTCTGAGTTGTCTTAGACTCTCAGCTTCCCTCTCTCGCTCGTCACTCCTCCTTCTCTCACTCCCACTTTCTTCATCTGCGCCTCGTTTTTTATCTTAGATTAAACTCAGCCCGAATTCAACCTGAGCCCGTCCAAATTAAACTCAGGCAGTACTCGGTTGAGTACCTCGGGTTGAGGTAGGATTAGAGTTGAAAATTATATACTAGGGTTGAGCTAGGGTTGACCTCTCAACTCGTCCGAGTTGCACCCCTATATGTAAAATGTATTAGATGCGCCTTAGACAAAACCGCTAATTTATAGAATTGTTTCTAATATTAGATAGGTTTGGGATATAATGGGAAAGTGTATAATTTATATTTAATTATGTATATTCGTTGGTGATGAAGTGCAAAAGACCACGGCTGCTATTAGGATTGTGCCGTGCCCCGAGGAGAATTTGATCAAGGTTGTCATCGGAATATCATTGGCCGAACTTGCTGGAGCTTGCACCACTCTCATAACCCTAGCTTCAGAGTTCAGAAAAGACAAGCAAGAGACTATTTCTTTGGAGAGGGAAGCAAAGTAAAGGATATAAAATGTGTCCTTCCTTTGCACATGTGACATGTCTATGGCACAACCCAAATTGTGGAATTACTTTATTATTCCTTCTTTTTACCACAAACCATATACTGGATGCCTTTTGCCCAACTTCTCCCACCCGATGCTTGTAGTTGGATCCAACTTTAATGTGGCCCTATGGTAGACTTTATTTCTAAACATACAAATCTAATACTTATTCCACGTAATGTTTTTAATTGGGTCTCAAATTCAATGTGGCTGACCTTGAATTTTTAGACTGCTTCTATATTAGTCAATTAAGAATTCATTCAAAATTATTAGCATATAATAGTAAAAATGTAAAAGAATGTTTGAACGTATCTTAGTCGTGTTTGCATGAACGTTATCTTAGTCGTGTTTGCATGCTGGGGTAAACTAGGTACATTTGAGTCTTCCCAGACCCTTGTAGTGGGAGGAGCGTCGTGGGCCACCCTTTTTTCAGCATAGGCTCAGCTATATTCGTATGCCAATGTTTAGGATTTATTTGTGTTGGGATTGTATCTTATCCGGCAGTTGCATCCATGCTTTTTAAATAGTGGGTATCCTAAACCCATGATCAATGGGTAATCTTTTGATATTCTCAAGCTCCCGCCTAGCGTCAAGTTCATTTCTAATATCAGGCTCTCTTCCTGAAGGGAAAATGATATTTTGCTCCCCAGAAGATCTTTAAATTTTTACTTTACATTCTAAAATTAAAATTCTCACATTGCACCCTTAATCATGTAAAAAAGTGGCAATATAGTTTGTTTTAGTGAAATTGGCTACAAAATTCTCATGTAACATACTTAAAAAATTGTGTAATGTACTGACAATTGTGAGCAAAAATAGGAAAATAAAAAAAGTTCGAAGAAAACAACAGAATTTTGGTTTAGGACCACATTGCTACATTTTCCATGATTGAGGGAGGAGTGAGGAAATTTTAATCTTTCAGGGAATAAATTGAAAATTTAAGATCTTTTAGGGTGCAACGTGCTATTCTCCCCTTCTGAAAATCAACTTTTTTCCTAAAATAAAATTCCTTCCTAAAAACAATCATGGAAGAGATATTAAATCCCAGATTAGATCACTGCTAGTAACCAAACGGTACTATGGTATTTATAACTGGGGTATCTCTTTACTGGGAGTAAAATACCCATTCCCAATTAGAATTATTGTCATCCAAATGGGGCCTTGGGAAATCCATAGTCAGATGAACGTTTTTTTTTTTTTTTGTTTTGATAAGATATTTTACATGTTAAGACATCGTCTGCTAGTTGCTCTATTGAATGAATACTTTTTATTACAACAAAAGGGCATGTCTAAGGCGAATCTGATAAGTAGGTAAGTATATATGCAGTTATAAATCAAGGGGCTAGATGACGAATTTTAAATTATCTATGTTTTTTCAAAGCCTTGGATTGTTAATAGAGAGGAACTAGAGCACAATGGTGAAATAGAATTTTAAGCGAGATATCTGTATCCTTCTAGACTGAGGTCTAGCAGGCAGTATACTATCCTTCTTTCCATTGAAAATATTTCCTTGAGGCAGTATTTTTCTGTGCTTAGTATAAACATGTTGATCATCTAGCATGTGATTAACACCTTATTGTTCTGGTCACAAAAGCTATGTCAAGGTTGTGTAGTATTTTAGCCCATCCACCCAATCTTCCACCACATTTTCAGGCTGGATCAATCCCCCTTAAGTGTAACAAATATGTTTTGCCTCAAAGCTGGCCAGCAACAATTTTTCAGATGATTATGTAAGTGTCTCCTTGAAATGCGGTTCTGTAACTTCATTGTTGACAAGTTGGCACACTACAAACTCTGCATGAGTGCCATGCATATATACATGCAAATCTAGCATACTGTGAGAGAGCATTAATATCCTTGGTTGTACCCTTCATTTAGCATATGCTCATGCACTGAAGCTTTGTCTTTGATGTAGTGATGTCTCAGATCCAAGCCATGGCTGAAGATGTTCAACCTTTGTTGACTGAGTTTCGGGACAGTGGTTTGCTGAAGGAAGTGGAGACTTTAACCAAAAGCCTGACACAAGCCGCTGAGGATTTGAGGTAATAGTTTCATATTCTTTTTGTTGTTGCCTTTTGGTATACCTGTTGATGGTTGTCAGGTTTTATGGTAAAATGGTGACTGAGTTGGTAGCGAAAAGTTGCATCCTGTATCTGGGTTTGGGTCTCCTCTTGAGTCTGACAAGCACATTTTCTTTCTTACCAGTGGAAAGAATAAAAGATCTGTATTGCTCGGTTTTAGGCTATGAAGGGGCCAATATATGTTTGATTTAGTTCAACCAGATAGGCCTTTTTAGTATTCATCTGGAGTGGCAAGTGAAGATTTCAACACCTTTTATGGGTTTACTAACCTGACATTGAATCGGGCTTTTTTTCTTGCATCTTNTTATGAATGGGCCAATATATGTTTGATTTAGTTCAACCAGACAGGCCTTTTTAGTATTCATCTGGAGTGGCAAGTGAAGATTTCAACACCTTTTATGGGTTTACTAACCTGACATTGAATCGGGCTTTTTTTCTTGCATCTTGGATATCTAGTTCAATGACTTGCTGAAAGTATGGTAAAATTTTCAGGCAGACAATATGACGTCACAATGTTTTGTATTCTCAGACTCAGAATCTAGAAAGAAATACAATGTTTTTTCCCTGGTAAAAAAAGAGAAAAAAATAGTTTCAGCTGGTTTCAGGTGGCTACGTGCTTTGAAAAAAGCCAGATGTCAGTAAAAAAAGATTGGTTTAGCTCAACATATGAAAGAAAGGTTCTTTTTCTCGAGGGTTTGGTTGGTTTAGTAACGTACAGTTGATCTGTTACATCCAGTTGCATGTCTTGAGTCAAGAATACTGATGGCTGTTTGTAAAACTTTTGAAAATTAATGCCCAGAACAGAAAGATTAATTTCATATGCATTCAACCGAACTGGGGCTTGGCTTTACTTGAAACTGTGAAACTAAAGCAGCTTGCTAGAGCAGGCTTGGCTTTCTTACTCGTGCTGATATTTGTTGCACTTACATATTTGTCGATCTCGTTTTTCATGCATTTAATTCTTTTCGCATGCATGAACCTTGTTAGTTATCAACTTTTTGTTGTCGTTTTGTTGGAGAATTTAGTCACGATTTAGTTTTTTTATGGTTCACACTTCGAGGATTACAAGCTGGATTCTGATATATTAATGGTTCCTTCTGTCAAATAATAATGACTTTGTTTTTCTGTGAGAACTACTACCATGTCTCTTTAGGAAAAGTTTGCTATTGAAGTTCAGGATGGAATGTGAGTTGTGTTATTCCAGTCCTGAGATCGCCATGTTTTTACATAGTACTGGATATTTCCTTTGACTATTTTTTTTTTCCTTTTTTAAAAGCATTAATTAAAGCTCATTACAATCATTTTAGGGACACTTATTTGTCAGTCTTGCAACATAGTTTACAACATAATTGGAAATCTGCATCTAACTAATTTTATTTTATTTTCGTTGATTTTAGGTGGATCTCNGATCGCCATGTTTTTACATAGTACTGGATATTTCCTTTGACTATATTTTTTTTCCTTTTTCCTTTTTTAAAAGCATTAATTAAAGCTCATTACAATCATTTTAGGGACACTTATTTGTCAGTCTTGCAACATAGTTTACAACATAATTGGAAATCTGCATCTAACTAATTTTATTTTATTTTCGTTGATTTTAGGTGGATCTCTTATCCGGCATGCATGTGTCATTCACTTTCTATATAATGAAAGTTTGTTTTCTCATCCCAAAAAAAAAAAAAATTTAAAGCTCATTACATGACATGATGCTTCAAAATTGAGAATGTTGTTTTCACTTGTTTCTGGATATTGTCTACATTTTTTATTGGTTTTTGTATGTCTTTGTTGGGTTGGACGACTTGTTTACCTTGTTTTTGGTTNAAATGAAAGTTTGTTTTCTCATCCAAAAAAAAATAAAATTTAAAGCTCATTACATGACATGATGCTTCAAAATTGAGAATGTTGTTTTCACTTGTTTCTGGATATTGTCTACATTTTTTATTGGTTTTTGTATGTCTTTGTTGGGTTGGACGACTTGTTTACCTTGTTTTTGGTTCTTGTAATACATTTTTCCTTTTTATTAATAAAGTAGTTGTTTCCTATTAAAAAAAAAAAAAAGAGCAGAAAGGAGTAATGAAGTGGGCGTCAATTTTTTTATCCAATAGTACATCTGCTAGAGTAGCTGTCAATGTTGTTCAAAATAGATACAACTGAACTATGACGCATCGGTAAGTTCTACAAATTTGTTGCAACTATAATGAATGTATTGTGAACTTTGATAAAAAAAAGGAGAAATGAAGAGAAAGGGAGCGGAAATATTATTATGACACAATAAGTCTTTGCAACAACATCAAAACCTAAAACACATAATAGAGGCCCTTATATAGTAGAACAACATACATTAAAATAGACGATTACACTACCCCTATGATACTAAGTATAAAAGACTACTCTAATACCTTCCTTTAAACTCATGATGCTAGCAGAAAAGATCGAAGTTTGCCAATAATAAAACGAAAACACCCTATGGTGCTCATAAAGAAGTCTGCTAACAACATGGTAGAAGGAAGAAAGGGGAGAGAGATGATCCTTAGGTGAAGGTGATGGTGCACAATGTGACGGTCAATATTAATATGCTTAGTAGTACACTCATGGAAGACCGAGTTGTGACCAATATGAATAGCAATGGTGTTGCTACAATACATGGGGGTAGGATCAGATAAAGTGATGTCAAGATCAACAAGTACCCATTGTAACTAGATTATTGGTAAATGAACAAGCAACTACAGTTTGCTTCTTGCTTTTTCATAAGAGAATCACCTAGAAAGAGACAGAAATCAGTGGTGGATTTACAATTCATAGCATTGCTAGTCCGATCAGTATCTAAGTAAGCCTTGAGTTCTACTAAAGAGGAGGAAGGAACTAATAGACTTTGATGGAGAGTATTTTGAAGATATCGAAGAATGCATAGAACAACAATGCAATGAATAGTATGTACTCAACAAACTGNAAAGAGCAGAAAGGAGTAAGGAAGCGGGCGTCAATTTTTTTATCCAATACTACATCTGCTAGAGTAGCTGTCAATGTTGTTCAAAATAGATACAACTGAACTGTGACGCATCGGTAAGTTCTACAAATTTGTTGCAACTATAATGAATTTATTGTGAACTTTGATAAAAAAAAGGAGAAATGAAGAGAAAGGGAGCGGAAATATTATTATGACACAATAAGTCTTTGCAACAACATCAAAACCTAAAACACATAATAGAGGCCCTTATATAGTAGAACAACATACATTAAAATAGACGATTACACTACCCCTATGATACTAAGTATAAAAGACTACTCTAATACCTTCCTTTAAACTCATGATGCTAGCAGAAAAGATCGAAGTTTGCCAATAATAAAACGAAAACACCCTATGGTGCTCATAAAGAAGTCTGCTAACAACATGGTAGAAGGAAGAAAGGGGAGAGAGATGATCCTTAGGTGAAGGTGATGGTGCACAATGTGACGGTCAATATTAATATGCTTAGTAGTACACTCATGGAAGACCGAGTTGTGACCAATATGAATAGCAATGGTGTTGCTACAATACATGGGGGTAGGATCAGATAAAGTGATGTCAAGATCAACAAGTACCCATTGTAACTAGATTATTGGTAAATGAACAAGCAACTACAGTTTGCTTCTTGCTTTTTCATAAGAGAATCACCTAGAAAGAGACAAAAATCAGTGGTGGATTTACAATTCATAGCATTGCTAGTCCGATCAGTATCTAAGTAAGCCTTGAGTTCTACTAAAGAGGAGGAAGGAACTAATAGACTTTGATGGAGAGTATTTTGATGATATCGAAGAATGCATAGAACAACAATGCAATGAATAGTATGTACTCAACAAACTGACTCAAAACATAAGTAACATAAGAGATATCTAAGCGAGTAATGGTAAGATATACTAAACTCCTAACAGTAGTGCGATATAGAGTAGAGTCGAGTAAGAGTGTGCTATCAGTAGAAGAACACCAAACATTGAGCTCCAAGGGTGTCTCAACTATCCAGTTATCTGATTAGCGAGCTCGTTAAATAACATCCAATGCATACTTAGACTGAGAGAAGAGATAACCTTGGGAAGAAAAAGCTATCTCAATCCTTAAAAAATCTTCATCTCAAAAATCAAAATAACTTGCAACTGATTTTTCAATAGTCTTATACCAGTNACTATCTTAATCCTTAAAAAATCTTCATCTCAAAAATCAAAATAACTTGCAACCTATTTTTCAATAGTCTTATACCAGTAGTGTCATCACTTGTGATAGTCATATCATCAACATAAAGTAAGAGAATCATAGAACTTGAAAAAGTGGACCACAAAGAGAGTAAAATCATGATCACTGACACAAAAATCCAAGACACAGATGACAGAAGAAAGAGCTTAATGTTCGGCATTCTTCCTTTTATGACTCTCTCTTGCCTGATCTTACCATATATTGCACTGTTGTTGGGAGTCTGGTATATCTTACCAAATATTTCACTATTGTTGGGAGTCTGGTATATCTTATCGTTACTCGCCTAGATATTTCTTATGATGTNATTGTTGGGAGTCTAGTATATCTTACCATATATTTCACTATTGTTGGGAGTCTGGTATATCTTACCGTTACTCGCCTAGATATTTCTTATGATGTTCATGATGTGAGTCAGCTTGTTGTTTCACCTATCATTGTTCATGGGGCTACAATTCTATGCATTCTTTGGTATCTTTGAGGTGTTTTGCATCAAAGTCTATTATTTCCTTCCTACTCTTCTATGAAACTCAGGGCTTACTCACATGCTAACTGGGCTAGCGACGCTAGGGATCGTAAGTCTACAATTGGTTTTTGTTTCTTTCTTGATGATTCTCTTATTTCCTGGAAAAACAAAAAATAAATGGTAATTGCTCGTTCTTATGCTGAAGTTGAGTATTGTGGTATATCATCTATCACAATTGAGATAGTCTGGTTACAATGGCTATTTGTGGACCTTGGTATCACTTTATCTTATCCTACTTGTATTGTATGTATTGTGACAGCACCTGTGGTATTTAGATTACTCAGAACTCAGTTTTCTATGATTGTACTAAGCATATTGAGATTGACTGTCACTTTGTGCATCATAATCTTCAGGTGGGTGTTAGAGTAGTCTTGATATATTTGGTTTTAGAAATAGTTTAGTCATTTACCTTCTTTCATGTTGTCCTATTATATTAGGACCTCTATTATATATCTTTGGTTTTAAGTTGTGTAACTAATGTTGTCTCGATAAGATTCTCTCATTTTCTTTTTTCTTCTCCATATTTTTTGTTTCTTTTATCTATGTTTAACAAGAACAANGTTGTTGGGAGTCTGGTATATCTTACCAAATATTTCACTATTGTTGGGAGTCTGGTATATCTTATCGTTACTCGCCTAGATATTTCTTATGATGTTCATGATGTGAGTCAGCTTGTTGTTTCACCTATCATTGTTCATGGGGCTACAATTCTATGCATTCTTTGGTATCTTTGAGGTGTTTTGCATCAAAGTCTATTATTTCCTTCCCACTCTTCTATGAAACTCAGGGCTTACTCACATGCTAACTGGGCTAGCGACGCTAGGGATCGTAAGTCTACCATTGGTTTTTGTTTCTTTCTTGATGATTCTCTTATTTTCTGGAAAAACAAAAAATAAATGGTAATTGCTCGTTCTTATGCTGAAGTTGAGTATTGTGGTATATCATCTATCACAATTGAGATAGTTTGGTTACAATGGCTATTTGTGGACCTTGGTATCACTTTATCTTATCCTACTTGTATTGTATGTATTGTGACAGCACCTGTGGTATTTAGATTACTCAGAATTCAGTTTTCTATGATTGTACTAAGCATATTGAGATTGACTGTCACTTTGTGCATCATAATCTTCAGGTGGGTGTTAGAGTAGTCTTGATATATTTGGTTTTAGAAATAGTTTAGTCATTTACCTTCTTTCATGTTGTCCTATTATATTAGGACCTCTATTATGTATCTTTGGTTTTAAGTTGTGTAACTAATGTTGTCTCGATAAGATTCTCTCCTTTTCTTTTTTCTTCTCCATATTTTTTGTTTCTTTTATCTATGTTTAACAAGAACAACCTCCTTATAAGAGTTAGGTTCAGAAAGAGAGTGTATAAAAGCTAAGAAAAAACAAAAATCAATAGAATAATAGAAGTTAGAGAAATTAAACCAATCTGGACATTTACAAGATCGCTAAGTTAATTGAGGAACATGTTCCACATTACCAGAAACCTGACTAAGTGACAGTAGAGAAGGGAGGCACCACGTTTGTAGAGGAGACAGTTTGAGTCTTGCGAGCATAAGTATATACAATAAGGGATAAGTGACGGGCAAATCAAAAGATGAGGGCACATCATAGACAATTTTATCACCAACATAAGTGTATAAAGGAACATAAGTGTAAGTTTAGAAGGGAATATGCTCTATGAACACGACATGACGAGAGATAGAGAGTTTGTGTGCAACAGGATCATAACAACGATACCCTTTTTGACCCTTGCCATAACAAAAAAAACATAGAATTGAATGAGCAGAAAGTTTAGTATAAAGAGAACTAGGAAGCAAGAGAAAACACGTGAATCTAAGCACTCGTAAGGATAAATAATTTGGATGANGTATCTTTGGTTTTAAGTTGTGTAACTAATGTTGTCTCGATAAGATTCTCTCCTTTTCTTTTTTCTTCTCCATATTTTTTGTTTCTTTTATCTATGTTTAACAAGAACAACCTCCTTATAAGAGTTAGGTTCAGAAAGAGAGTGTATAAAAGCTAAGAAAAAACAAAAATCAATAGAATAATAGAAGTTAGAGAAATTAAACCAATCTGGACATTTACAAGATCGCTAAGTTAATTGAGGAACATGTTCCACATTACCAGAAACCTGACTAAGTGACAGTAGAGAAGGGAGGCACCACGTTTGTAGAGGAGACAGTTTGAGTCTTGCGAGCATAAGTATATACAATAAGGGATAAGTGACGGGCAAATCAAAAGATGAGGGCACATCATAGACAATTGTATCACCAACATAAGTGTATAAAGGAACATAAGTGTAAGTTTAGAAGGGAATATGCTCTATGAACACAACATGACGAGAGATAGAGAGTTTGTGTGCAACAGGATCATAACAACGATACCCTTTTTGACCCTTGCCATAACAAAAAAAACATAGAATTGAATGAGCAGAAAGTTTAGTATAAAGAGAACTAGGAAGCAAGAGAAAACACGTGAATCTAAGCACTCGTAAGGATAAATAATTTGGATGGCTTACTGCATAATTTTTAGAAGGGAGAAATTCTAGAGGTGATGATAGTGTGCAATAAATTAGATGAACTATTGTAAGAATTGCTTCCCCCCAAAAAGAATGTGGGACATTTGCACAATAGAGAGAACATGTTTGTCTCCATAATATATCGGTGTTTGCGCTCTACAACACCATTCTGTTCAGGTGTGTCGGTGCTAGAAGATTGACAAATAGTGCAATCTGATTTTAATAGATCACGAAAAGAATTGAAAGAATATTTTGTTGCATGGTCACATCGAAAGCATTTAATAATAGTGGAATATTTAGTACATATTATAACATGAAATATAGTGAATATAGAAAAGAATTCAGAACGATGCTTCATTATATTGACCCAACAATACCTGGTATAGTCATCAATAAAAGAGACATAGGTTACGTTTNTTATCACCAACATAAGTGTATAAAGGAACATAAGTGTAAGTTTAGAAGGGAATATGCTCTATGAACACAACATGACGAGAGATAGAGAGTTTGTGTGCAACAGGATCATAACAACGATACCCTTTTTGACCCTTGCCATAACAAAAAAAACATAGAATTGAATGAGCAGAAAGTTTAGTATAAAGAGAACTAGGAAGCAAGAGAAAACACGTGAATCTAAGCACTCGTAAGGATAAATAATTTGGATGGCTTACTGCATAATTTTTAGAAGGGAGAAATTCTAGAGGTGATGATAGTGTGCAATAAATTAGATGAACTATTGTAAGAATTGCTTCCCCCCAAAAAGAATGTGGGACATTTGCACAATAGAGAGAACATATTTGTCTCCATAATATATCGGTGTTTGCGCTCTACAACACCATTCTGTTCAGGTGTGTCGGTGCTAGAAGATTGACAAATAGTGCAATCTGATTTTAATAGATCACGAAAAGAATTGAAAGAATATTTTGTTGCATGGTCACATCGAAAGCATTTAATAATAGTGGAATATTTAGTACATATTATAACATGAAATATAGTGAATATAGAAAAGAATTCAGAACGATGCTTCATTATATTGACCCAACAATACCTGGTATAGTCATCAATAAAAGAGACATAGGTTACGTTTGGTGTAACTTCTCAAAGTAAAAGTCCATCTAATGAACGGACTTTATACGATGGACTTTCAAAAACTATTAGATGTTTGGTGAACATATGCTTTATAAATAATGTAGGATAAAAAATAATACCTAAAAAATAATGTTACCCTTAGAATTGATTTCGAATTTACTTTGGTTATTTATTAAATGATCTAAAAGTGAAAATATACACAAAAAAATAGAACAATAAAACTAAAACAACTATGTATAATAATTAAATAAATTCGGGCATTGTCATATCAAGTCCATTCAAAATTCAATGTAACATGATAAAATTAAAACTATTCAGAAAATGATAGAAAAATGAAGTACAAAAATGTAACGCATCATATCATGACTAATTTAAATTACNACTTACTGCATAATTTTTAAAAGGGAGAAATTCTAGAGGTGATGATAGTGTGCAATAAATTAGATGAACTATTGTAAGAATTGCTTCTCCCCAAAAAGAATGTGGGACATTTGCACAATAGAGAGAACATATTTGTCTCCATAATATATCGGTGTTTGTGCTCTACAACACCATTCTGTTCAGGTGTGTCGGTGCTAGAAGATTGACAAATAGTGCAATCTGATTTTAATAAATCATGAAAAGAATTGAAAGAATATTTTGTTGCATGGTCACATCGAAAGCATTTAATAATAGTGGAATATTTAGTACATATTATAACATGAAATATAGTGAATATAGAAAAGAATTCAGAACGATGCTTCATTATATTGACCCAACAATACCTGGTATAGTCATCAATAAAAGAGACATAGGTTACGTTTGGTGTAACTTCTCAAAGTAAAAGTCCATCTAATGAACGGACTTTATACGATGGACTTTCAAAAACTATTAGATGTTTGGTGAACATATGCTTTATAAATAATGTAGGATAAAAAATAATACCTAAAAAATAATGTTACCCTTAGAATTGATTTCGAATTTACTTTGGTTATTTATTAAATGATCTAAAAGTGAAAATATACACAAAAAAATAGAACAATAAAACTAAAACAACTATGTATAATAATTAAATAAATTCGGGCATTGTCATATCAAGTCCATTCAAAATTCAATGTAACATGATAAAATTAAAACTATTCAGAAAATGATAGAAAAATGAAGTACAAAAATGTAACGCATCATATCATGACTAATTTAAATTACGTTAATTT
The DNA here is from genome assembly GCA_963454935.2 of Ilex paraguariensis. Classification (NCBI taxonomy): domain Eukaryota; kingdom Viridiplantae; phylum Streptophyta; class Magnoliopsida; order Aquifoliales; family Aquifoliaceae; genus Ilex; species Ilex paraguariensis. Next base: position 840,352 of record CAUOFW020001403.1, read on the forward strand.
GTTACATAATTTCTAGTATTGAGGATGCTAGAAAGCTAATTCACCTCTATGAAAACATTGGTTCAAAGGAAAATAAGATAAAATCGTAAATTGATTACAACTACTTTGAAAGAATAGATAAACTATTGTATAGAAAAAATTTATTGGAAAAAAATGCAGTATTAAAAATATATTATTTTAGGTCACACCGAAAATGAATCTAGCCGACACATTTTTAATTTTTATTTGTGAAAAATAAAATATAATGCAAAAAATTAAAATCGATATTAAAGTTGAACACAATAAAATTTAAGCAATAATTTTATCTTTAACCAGATACATCAACGAGGGCATCTTTTGAATCACAGTCAAGTGTCTGAGTGGCCAAAGCAATTGAATTGCACCAGGAATGAAACTATTCACATAGGTTTGACACCCCTTAGCCTACATATGTACATGAACATGACGTTAAGATCAATGTTCTCAAGATGGTTATAGAAGTCCTAATTCTTGAACAATCGAGAGTAGTAGGGGAATTTAATTTAATCACTTAAACTACCTAAAAGACGTCGCGAGAAGTCAAAAAGCCAGGAGCGTCCTATGTGAGCTTCTCCAAATGCCCATTTAGTAGGTGCANGATTCGGGCATTGTCATATTAAGTCCATTCAAAATTCAATGTAACATGATAAAATTAAAACTATTCAGAAAAAGATAGAAAAATGAAGTACAAAAATGTAACGCATCATATCATGACTAATTTAAATTACGTTAATTTGTTACATAATTTCTAGTATTGAGGATGCTAGAAAGCTAATTCACCTCTATGAAAACATTGGTTCAAAGGAAAATAAGATAAAATCGTAAATTGATTACAACTACTTTGAAAGAATAGATAAACTATTGTATAGAAAAAATTTATTGGAAAAAAATGCAGTATTAAAAATATATTATTTTAGGTCACACCGAAAATGAATCTAGCCGACACATTTTTAATTTTTATTTGTGAAAAATAAAATATAATGCAAAAAATTAAAATCGATATTAAAGTTGAACACAATAAAATTTAAGCAATAATTTTATCTTTAACCAGATACATCAACGAGGGCATCTTTTGAATCACAGTCAAGTGTCTGAGTGGCCAAAGCAATTGAATTGCACCAGGAATGAAACTATTCACATAGGTTTGACACCCCTTAGCCTACATATGTACATGAACATGACGTTAAGATCGAGAAACCAATGTTCTCAAGATGGTTATAGAAGTCCTAATTCTTGAACAATTGAGAGTAGTAGGGGAATTTAATTTAATCACTTAAACTACCTAAAAGACGTCGCGAGAAATCAAAAAGCCAGGAGCGTCCTATGTGAGCTTCTCCAAATGCCCATTTAGTAGGTGCACTTTTTCTCCAAAAGTCAAACATGTAGCTCACTAAACAGCCCACACTTTTCTAAATGGACTTGATTGTGTGAGAAGCCCATTTCGATGACGCGCAAAACACACCCATATTATCTCGACCCTCCTTTTGTAGAAATAGGAGCAGGTAGGCTAATAATCGAGCTTGTTTTTCTAAATGAGCCTAAAGACTTGTTCAAGTTCGGTTCATTTAGAAAAGAGCTGAGCTCAAAATAAGTTAAACTCGAGCCAAAGTCAAATTTGCTTGACTATTTTACATATAAATGAGTTGAACTTTTTTAGGCTCATTTTTTAAATGAGTCTAAAAAATTGTTTAAGTTCGGCTCGTTTAGAACACGAGTTGAGTTCTATCTGAGCTGAACCCAAGTAACCCTGCTCAATTATCAGCCCTAATCAGAATGAATCAGATCAAAAGGTGCAAGCGAGCTAGTAGAAATTTTATTAAATGGTAATATATTAAATTTAGCTAACTTGCATCCACTTCAAGGAGAAATGTCATGACACTTTAAACTACCCAAATTATTAATAAAGGCTAAATATTTCAAAAGAGAATGAGAAATATGACCAAGACGAGAATGCCATAAATAAAAACTGGAAGACTATGAACGCAAATGAANCCCCTTAGCCTACATATGTACATGAACATGACGTTAAGATCGAGAAACCAATGTTCTCAAGATGGTTATAGAAGTCCTAATTCTTGAACAATTGAGAGTAGTAGGGGAATTTAATTTAATCACTTAAACTACCTAAAAGACGTCGCGAGAAATCAAAAAGCCAGGAGCGTCCTATGTGAGCTTCTCCAAATGCCCATTTAGTAGGTGCACTTTTTCTCCAAAAGTCAAACATGTAGCTCACTAAACAGCCCACACTTTTCTAAATGGACTTGATTGTGTGAGAAGCCCATTTCGATGACGCGCCAAACACCCATATTATCTCGACCCTCCTTTTGTAGAAATAGGAGCAGGTAGGCTAATAATCGAGCTTGTTTTTCTANAAAACACACCCATATTATCTCGACCCTCCTTTTGTAGAAATAGGAGCAGGTAGGCTAATAATCGAGCTTGTTTTTCTAAATGAGCCTAAAGACTTGTTCAAGTTCGGTTCATTTAGAAAAGAGCTGAGCTCAAAATAAGTTAAACTCGAGCCAAAGTCAAATTTGCTTGACTATTTTACATATAAATGAGTTGAACTTTTTTAGGCTCATTTTTTAAATGAGTCTAAAAAATTGTTTAAGTTCGGCTCGTTTAGAACACGAGTTGAGTTCTATCTGAGCTGAACCCAAGTAACCCTGCTCAATTATCAGCCCTAATCAGAATGAATCAGATCAAAAGGTGCAAGCGAGCTAGTAGAAATTTTATTAAATGGTAATATATTAAATTTAGCTAACTTGCATCCACTTCAAGGAGAAATGTCATGACACTTTAAACTACCCAAATTATTAATAAAGGCTAAATATTTCAAAAGAGAATGAGAAATATGACCAAGACGAGAATGCCATAAATAAAAACTGGAAGACTATGAACGCAAATGAAAATAAGGCAAATCAATAGTAGTAGTAATATTAGAAACATGCAATTCATGCAACCCCTACAACCCTCTCTTTTTAGTGGTTGTCCTAATCAACTTCTTGTGAACTATCTATTTCAAAAAGATAGTTGTAAGAATGAAACTTCAACCTTCTTTGAACTGAAAATTTAGAGTTAAATTGTCACGCCCCAATTTTTATTAAAGCGTGATTTAATAAAAAGAGATATTTACCCAAAATTCTCTTGCCGGTTTACAATAATAATTAAATGAAATGAAACATTTTGGTTTTATCAAAACATATTTGACTTTTTTTTTAAAAAAATTTCGGCCGAGTTTATTTTGAAAATTGGGTTTTCAATTAGTTAGTAAGAGCATCTCTGTGAGAGCATAACATAATTTAAACTAACTAACCTTTAACAACATGTCTCCATAAAAAATATAATCCAATTAAATCCAGGATGGCAACTAGAGGCCCACGAAGTCCTCCTAAATCCGGATACATCCAATACCAATACATACCACAACTTAATACACAAAGTCATAACTTTACATTACAATACCCAAAATAAGAATCCCTCTACGGGATNCAATTTGCTTGACTATTTTACATATAAATGAGTTGAACTTTTTTAGGCTCATTTTTTAAATGAGTCTAAAAAAGTGTTTAAGTTCGGCTCGTTTAGAACACGAGTTGAGCTCGAGTTGAGTTCTATCTGAGCTGAACCCAAGTAACTCTGCTCAATTATCAGCCCTAATCAGAATGAATTAGATCAAAAGGTGCAAGCGAGCTAGTGGAAATTTTATTAAATGGTAATATATTAAATTTAGTTAACTTGCATCCACTTCAAGGAGAAATGTCATGACACTTTAAACTACCCAAATTATCAGTAAAGGCTAAATATTTCAAAAGAGAATGAGAAGTATGACCAAGACGAGAATGCCATAAATAAAAACTGGAAGACTATGAACGCAAATGAAAATAAGGCAAATCAATAGTAGTAGTAATATTAGAAACATGCAATTCATGCAACCCCTACAACCGTCTCTTTTTAGTGGTTGTCCTAATCAACTTCTTGTGAACTATCTATTTCAAAAAGATAGTTGTAAGAATGAAACTTCAACCTTCTTTGAACTGAAAATCCAGAGTTAAATTGTCACGCCCCAATTTTTATTAAAGCGTGATTTAATAAAAAGAGATATTTATCCAAAATTCTCTTGCCGGTTTACAATAATAATTAAATGAAATGAAACATTTGGTTTTATCAAAACATATTTGACTTTTTTTTAAAAAAAATTTCGGCTGAGTTTATTTTGAAAATTGGGTTTTCAACTAGTTAGTAAGAGCATCCCTGTGAGAGCATAACATAATTTAAACTAACTAACCTTTAACAACATGTCTCCATAAAAAATATAATCTAATTAAATCTAGGGTGGCAACTAGAGGCCCACGAAGTCCTCCTAAATCCGGATACATCCAATACCAATACATACCACAACTTAGTACACAAAGTCATAACTTTACATTACAATACCCAAAATAAGAATCCCTCTACGGGATAATCAAGTGTACACTATAAATGCCTCAAAACAACCTCTTCAAACACAATGTTTGAGTGCTAACATTTTTGCATAAGTTTTAAAGGTAAATACAAAAAAGCTCCAAAAGAGATTCTTTCCGGTCTAAGCTCTCGCAAGCATTCCATCACCTATGCCTCAAGATGCATGCTAGTCTCTGAAAATATTAGTAAAGGATGAGCAACTACAGCTCAGTAGGATAATCNCCAGAGTTAAATTGTCACGCCCCAATTTTTATTAAAGCGTGATTTAATAAAAAGAGATATTTATCCAAAATTCTCTTGCCGGTTTACAATAATAATTAAATGAAATGAAACATTTGGTTTTATCAAAACATATTTGACTTTTTTTTAAAAAAAATTTCGGCTGAGTTTATTTTGAAAATTGGGTTTTCAACTAGTTAGTAAGAGCATCCCTGTGAGAGCATAACATAATTTAAACTAACTAACCTTTAACAACATGTCTCCATAAAAAATATAATCTAATTAAATCTAGGGTGGCAACTAGAGGCCCACGAAGTCCTCCTAAATCCGGATACATCCAATACCAATACATACCACAACTTAGTACACAAAGTCATAACTTTACATTACAATACCCAAAATAAGAATCCCTCTACGGGATAATCAAGTGTACACTATAAATGCCTCAAAACAACCTCTTCAAACACAATGTTTGAGTGCTAACATTTTTGCATAAGTTCTAAAGGTAAATACAAAAAAGCTCCAAAAGAGATTCTTTCTAGTCTAAGCTCTCGCAAGCATTCCATCACCTATGCCTCAAGATGCATGCTAGTCTCTGAAAATATTAGTAAAGGATGAGCAACTACAGCTCAGTAGGATAATCCTCTTTTCAAGCATTTACAAAATTTTAAATACCAATATTCCACAAACCATACGAATAAGTAATGAAAACTTTCTATAATTAGATACTGGTTCAAGATAATAAGTAAAACATTTATAAAAAATCTCCTAACACCTTATCATTAGAAATATACAAAGAATAAATTAAATATTTATATATTTAAAGTTAAACTATCATAACAAATACCATGGATGCCGCGTATATGGACAATGTAATCAATTACATCGGTTCACGCATGAACCATCCCCAGGAAAACTTTTGGGTCTTGTACCCTAGGATTTCATTGCTCTTTTTGCTTTTCAAGGGGAACGTGTAGGGCACTACTTGTGACGCCACATAGGTCGTCACCGAAAACCACTACCATAATCAATCCCCTTTAGGATTAGTAGTCGCCTTGGCAACCCACTCAATAGGCCCAAATTGTCTACTAACCCTTCGCCTATCAATGAGAAAAACTTTGAATCGTTATTAAAGGAATAGTTGCGTAAGTTTGAATTACGGACATATTGATTTTTAGGTCAAATTTAATTTTTGAAGGTGTTTAAGGTTGATAAAGGTAACTAAGTAAATATATTAATTTTTTTAGGTCAAAATAATATTATCATTGAATGCGGGAGGTCCGAAAAAAAACTTGGAATGAACGTTTAGCTTATATAGCGGTTCAGAGGGGTAAAATAGTAATTTTAGTATTTCGAGTGTAAGTTAACTTTAGTTTTGAGATAAATTAATATATTTACCTAGACAATTCGAGATATACCTAAAAGATCCAAAGTGAATGAACCAATGGAAAGAAAGAGTGAGAGAGCATGAGGCTGCTGAAGAAGCTACTGCAACTAATCAACAATCATAGTCAATTTTAAACAAATGTGACTGATTAGAGTCAGTTTCTACCCATCATAATTCTAGCAAACGAATATTGTAGAATAAGAATCAAATCTAAAACACAAAACCCAAAGCACAGCAATCAAGTAACACAATCACAAGGGTAGCAATCCAATACCCTAGAAGGAGCCCAGCAAGCCAACAAGCCAGAGAGCAGGGAATACAACAAATGGGAAGGAATTCCAACACCAGCAAAAAAAGGACCAATACACACAAAAGAGAAGTNTATGAACGCAAATGAAAATAAGGCAAATCAATAGTAGTAGTAATATTAGAAACATGCAATTCATGCAACCCCTACAACCGTCTCTTTTTAGTGGTTGTCCTAATCAACTTCTTGTGAACTATCTATTTCAAAAAGATAGTTGTAAGAATGAAACTTCAACCTTCTTTGAACTGAAAATCCAGAGTTAAATTGTCACGCCCCAATTTTTATTAAAGCGTGATTTAATAAAAAGAGATATTTATCCAAAATTCTCTTGCCGGTTTACAATAATAATTAAATGAAATGAAACATTTGGTTTTATCAAAACATATTTGACTTTTTTTTAAAAAAAATTTCGGCTGAGTTTATTTTGAAAATTGGGTTTTCAACTAGTTAGTAAGAGCATCCCTGTGAGAGCATAACATAATTTAAACTAACTAACCTTTAACAACATGTCTCCATAAAAAATATAATCTAATTAAATCTAGGGTGGCAACTAGAGGCCCACGAAGTCCTCCTAAATCCGGATACATCCAATACCAATACATACCACAACTTAGTACACAAAGTCATAACTTTACATTACAATACCCAAAATAAGAATCCCTCTACGGGATAATCAAGTGTACACTATAAATGCCTCAAAACAACCTCTTCAAACACAATGTTTGAGTGCTAACATTTTTGCATAAGTTCTAAAGGTAAATACAAAAAAGCTCCAAAAGAGATTCTTTCTAGTCTAAGCTCTCGCAAGCATTCCATCACCTATGCCTCAAGATGCATGCTAGTCTCTGAAAATATTAGTAAAGGATGAGCAACTACAGCTCAGTAGGATAATCCTCTTTTCAAGCATTTACAAAATTTTAAATACCAATATTCCACAAACCATACGAATAAGTAATGAAAACTTTCTATAATTAGATACTGGTTCAAGATAATAAGTAAAACATTTATAAAAAATCTCCTAACACCTTATCATTAGAAATATACAAAGAATAAATTAAATATTTATATATTTAAAGTCAAACCATCATAACAAATACCATGGATGCCGCGTATACGGACAATGTAATCAATTACATCGGTTCACGCATGAACCATCCCCAGAAAAACTTTTGGGTCTTGTACCCTAGGATTTTATCGCTCTTTTTGCTTTTCAAGGGGAATGTTTAGGGCACTACTTGTGACGCCACATAGGTCGTCACCGAAAACTACTACCATAATCAATCCCCCTTAGGATTAGTAGTCGCCTTGACAACCCACTCAATAAGCCCAAATTGTCTACTAACCCTCCGCCTATCAATAAGAGAAACTTTGAATCGTTATTAAAGGAATAGTTGCGTAAGTTTGAAATACGAACATATTGACTTTTAGGTCAAATTTAATTTTTGAAGGTGTTTAAGGTTGATAAAGGTAACTAAGTAAATATATTAATTTTTTAGGTCAAAATAATATTATCATTGAATGCGGAGGTCCGAAAAAAAACTTGGAATGAATGTTTAGCTTCTATAGCGGTTCAGAGGGGTAAAATAGTAATTTTAGTATTTCGAGTGTAAGTTAACTTTAGTTTTGAGATAAATTAATATATTTACCTAGACAATTCAAGATATACCTAAAAGATCCAAAGTGAATGAACCAATGGAAAGAAAGAGTGAGAGAGCATGAGGCTGCTGAAGAAGCTACTGCAACTAATCAACAATCATAGTCAATTTTAAACAAATGTGACTGATTAGAGTCAGTTTCTACCCATCATAATTCTANAATAAATTAAATATTTATATATTTAAAGTCAAACCATCATAACAAATACCATGGATGCCGCGTATACGGACAATGTAATCAATTACATCGGTTCACGCATGAACCATCCCCAGAAAAACTTTTGGGTCTTGTACCCTAGGATTTTATCGCTCTTTTTGCTTTTCAAGGGGAATGTTTAGGGCACTACTTGTGACGCCACATAGGTCGTCACCGAAAACTACTACCATAATCAATCCCCCTTAGGATTAGTAGTCGCCTTGACAACCCACTCAATAAGCCCAAATTGTCTACTAACCCTCCGCCTATCAATAAGAGAAACTTTGAATCGTTATTAAAGGAATAGTTGCGTAAGTTTGAAATACGAACATATTGACTTTTAGGTCAAATTTAATTTTTGAAGGTGTTTAAGGTTGATAAAGGTAACTAAGTAAATATATTAATTTTTTAGGTCAAAATAATATTATCATTGAATGCGGAGGTCCGAAAAAAAACTTGGAATGAATGTTTAGCTTCTATAGCGGTTCAGAGGGGTAAAATAGTAATTTTAGTATTTCGAGTGTAAGTTAACTTTAGTTTTGAGATAAATTAATATATTTACCTAGACAATTCAAGATATACCTAAAAGATCCAAAGTGAATGAACCAATGGAAAGAAAGACTGAGAGAGCAGAGGCTGCTGAAGAAGCTACTGCAACTAATCAACATTCGTAGTCAATTTTAAACAAATGTGACTGATTAGAGTCAGTTTCTACCCATCATAATTCTAGCAAACGAATATTGTAGAATAAGAATCAAATCTAAAACACAAAACCCAAAGCACAGCAATCAAGTAACACAATCACAAGGGTAGCAATCCAATACCCTAGAAGGAGCCCAGCAAGCCAACAAGCCAGAGAGCAGGGAATACAACAAATGGGAAGGAATTCCAACACCAGCAAAAAAAGGACCAATACACACAAAAGAGAAGTCCATGAAGTTTTCACGAAACAATTAATCGTAGATGCTTCAGAATCATCCAATCGAGCAACAGCAACACAGAATCGTAGCTTGTGCTAGGGATAAGAGGCATAAACAGATTACCATTGGACAAATCCAGACCACTGAACCTCCCAAACAACCCAAATTTCGTCAAAAATCAACTCAACACCCTTGCAAATCAAGTACCCACAGCCAAATGAGGTTTCCTAGACTAAAATAAGGCAAAAAGGCAGCAAAATTTTCAATTGGGGGTACTGTTCAAGCTGTGACAGTAACTTCAGCACTGTTCATAGCCCTTAGAACTAACNAAGATATACCTAAAAGATCCAAAGTGAATGAACCAATGGAAAGAAAGACTGAGAGAGCAGAGGCTGCTGAAGAAGCTACTGCAACTAATCAACATTCGTAGTCAATTTTAAACAAATGTGACTGATTAGAGTCAGTTTCTACCCATCATAATTCTAGCAAACGAATATTGTAGAATAAGAATCAAATCTAAAACACAAAACCCAAAGCACAGCAATCAAGTAACACAATCACAAGGGTAGCAATCCAATACCCTAGAAGGAGCCCAGCAAGCCAACAAGCCAGAGAGCAGGGAATACAACAAATGGGAAGGAATTCCAACACCAGCAAAAAAAGGACCAATACACACAAAAGAGAAGTTTTCACGAAACAATTAATCGTAGATGCTTCAGAATCATCCAATCGAGCAACAGCAACACAGAATCGTAGCTTGTGCTAGGGATAAGAGGCATAAACAGATTACCATTGGACAAATCCAGACCACTGAACCTCCCAAACAACCCAAATTTCGTCAAAAATCAACTCAACACCCTTGCAAATCAAGTACCCACAGCCAAATGAGGTTTCCTAGACTAAAATAAGGCAAAAAGGCAGCAAAATTTTCAATTGGGGGTACTGTTCAAGCTGTGACAGTAACTTCAGCACTGTTCATAGCCCTTAGAACTAACAAAAAACAGCAGAAGACCAACCATTTACCCTCAAATGACACAAACAAGCACCAAGAACCTCTAATCGCACCCCTAAGCTGGGTTTGAAGCAAAGAAATCGAAGAAAACAAGAAGAGATCAAAGATCAAAAAATTAGTGCGATATTTTGAAAAACAAAAAACTCTATTTAATGACCACGAAATCAAAAACCAAGCACACCATAAGAATGCCCATAAAAAATCGAGTTGGGAGGTGCCTTCTAATGGTCTAGGATGATGAGGTCATGTTGACGATGATGAGGCCAACCCTAGTCCAAGAATAGATTCTTTCTTTGAAACAATAATTGTGATGCGAAATATGTTTTCAGATCGCAACATGCTCTAATACCATATAAACTCAAGTCGTTACATAATAGAGACCCTTATATAGTAGGGCAACATACAATAAAATAAACGACTAAACTACTCTTGTAATACTAAGTATACTAGACTATTTCTAACACCTATATTGTTGCCATTACTTACCATTGAAATACCTCAAAAACTTCATTCCTCCATCATGACCATTGTACCAGTTGCGTATGGTCTTGACCTAGTACCACCAGTATTGTTGATAATTCTGGAACTGCAACAATTGATTTAGATGTGTTCTGCCGCATAATAGACTGAATTTTGAGTTGAATACCTGTTTGGGACAGCTTAATTGCTGATCTTGGATTTGACTGTAACTAGGAAACGACTTGAAATTGCTATCTTTATTTATTTTTATTTTTTTTGAGATGAAAATTTAAGATGAGATGACTTTGTTCAAGATTTCAACTTAAAGCATGTGCACATTCAGAACCACCTGGAAAAATTTGATTTCCAAGTCTGCCCTAACAGAACCAATATAGCTTCATTTTGGATGCTTTGTAAAACAAAATTTTATGTATTCATTGATTTTTCATCGCCCCTTTTGTTCCTCCTCAGGCCCCCTGGGAATCCATTTCTATGTGCTGGTGTTCATGACTCTTTGTTTAGAATGCTTTTGGTATTTCTTCTGCAGAAAGGTGCATTCATCGGTGATGACTCCTGACAACACGGAATTACTTCAGAAGTCCATATACTCTCTCGTTTTCACTTTGAAGAATATTGAGGTGGGCTTTTGCTTGCCATATTTCTCTATTAGGAGTCAATTACTCAAACCTGCCATTGTTGCTGTTCCTTGTTCTCCAATCTAACATTCTACAATTGCAGAGTATAAGCTCTGATATTTTGGGATTCACGGGTGATGAAGCTACCAGAAGGAATTTAAAATTGCTTATCAAATCTCTGAGTAGGCTATTGTGATGAAAATCCAGAACTGGTGACGGCTTACAACAATGATGCACTGCGCATGGGATCTGTCCTCTTTAATAGAGGGCAGAAACCCTGTGACCCGGGCAGGTCTTTTATTTTGTTTGTTGTTGTAGAAGTAGGTTCTCATTGCATCCCTCTGTGTTGTACTGGGAAAAAGTCACAGATTAGTTTTGTGAGATGTTTCTGCTTATCATAGAACTGTCGCACCACTATTTTTTTTTTTGTTTTTAACTGTCGCACCACTAGAATTGGTGTTGTGAAGACTTTTGTTTGTGGGTTCTTTTTGTTGCTATGAAAATCATTTTGATATAAATAAACAGATGGTGTAATTTCTTCACAGCATACTGTGTCCAATTTTTTTTAAATATCGGTGCTTGCATATTCTTTTTCAATGGAATAGTTGGTAGTGGAACATGTACGATGCAATATTATCTCAGATGGTGCCTTAGAANTGTTTCCTATTTTTTTTAAATATCGGTGCTTGCATATTCTTTTTCAATGGAATAGTTGGTAGTGGAACATGTACGATGCAATATTATCTCAGATGGTGCCTTAGAAGATGTTCGTTGTTAGTTACTACCAACTGATACACTTTGGGAATGTGCCCGACGCCAGATTGCATTTGAAGGGCGAGTTGCATTATGGCATTATTTTCCTTTCTCAATTTATAATGAAGAAATGTATCTAGCTCATTGTTTTTGGTTTTATCATGATCAGTCAGAAGGGTTTAGGTAACATACTTTCCAAGTGACTCTCAGACAGGAGAATCTAGTTCGTTAAGGAAGAATTGCTGGCCGATTCTCCAATTCTAACGTATTAGTTCCTTTGGAATCCAATGAACAACAACAGTTACTTTGGATTAGCTTATGTATGTGTTGCACCGTAGTAGAATTTGCATCTATGCAAAGAGGGATTTCTAACTGCACCCAGCTAACTTATTGTCAGCAGAAATTTGATCCATTTTCAAGGGTTTTTTTTTTTGGTTTAAAAAGCTAATATATATGTATATGTTCATAATCATTTATATATTGTGAATCAAAATGGGTTGGAAAAGAGAAAGGAAATCAAAATCAAAGAGTTGCAATATTTTGTTCATTCTGTGAAAATTTGAGAGCAACTCTAGGAGGGTCAAGAAGACATTTTAAGTGCAAAACGAGGCTTCTAATGATGTTTTGGGATTGAAAATCACTTCTCATAATCTCGAGTTATAATTTCTGTAAGTGTTAATAAAGTTCCATTTCACGAAACAGATACTTCCCTAAGTTTGGGGTCAGTCCAATTCGGGTGTCGACAATATGATAACAATGAAATTCAACAAAGACATCACCTGAAAGGCTTCAAGGACGGAGCATACAGAAAATAACAAGAACAGGCATCATTCAAGTACTCTAACAAGATGGGTAAGATTGTGATACAGTAGGAGGCATGTACCAAAATTTATGAGTTATCTACAATTCATTTAGGACCAATTTTCACTCAAGGAGGTTGAAAGCAACCAAGAATGATTCTAAAAAATTTGGGATCGATCTAGTAACCTCACCTACAATGCAACACGGAAACAAGTGCAGAAATGTACAGATACAAGCAGCAGTAGCTTGATGTCTAATTCAAAGGAAACTTCAGCTGGCAGCATAGATAGCAAAATGCACAGGACTAAAAATTACTAGCTGCCCTTTCCCCCTTTATATTTTCTTATCAAATTTACAACATTGTATCGGCCTCCGGTGGATGGGAGACCAACAATTCTTTCCTACTGTCCCTGAAGGACAGCTACAAAACAGTGTGATGCAAATTATTCTTTTGAAACTCCTGTTCGGAACACAATGTACTTGTCAATGTCATGCCTTCCCAATGAACTCCACATCGAACAGCAAAACTGAATCTGGAGGAATAATGCATGAACCTACACAATTCAGAGTTCACCATGAGAAACATCCTAAAAGCTTAGAAGACATTTTGTTTCAAATGTTAACTGATAAACATAATCAAATGCAAGAGAAAATGTTAAATCACCAACTGCATTAACTGCGTAAGCTTTTAGAGGAAAACTAGATCCAAGACAGGCAGAAATTCTTACCTCNGTAATCAAATGCAAGAGAAAATGTTAAATCACCAACTGCGTAAGCTTTTAGAGGAAAACTAGATCCAAGACAGGCAGAAATTCTTACCTCCTTTACACCCTGCTCCTCTCATCCCATACCCAAGTTCTGGAGGAAGCTTTAATATACGTTTTCCTCCTAATTTTGAAACAGATGGAATAAATTTTCGTTATGGTTCCGCTTGTCATAGCAAGCAAAAGAAGAAATGGCACCTTTGTAAGTTCAAATACCAGCAAGCATAGGTGGAACGCCATCACCACCTAGAATGCCTTGATCCCAGCCTTTAATAACCTACAAGACACATGAATATCAATCATATCTTCATAGTAGAGAAGCAGAAAACCTTGAGCCATAAGAATTTTGTCTCAAGACCTACCCGAAGAAATGGTGAAGGTGATATATTTGTCAGCTAAACTACCTTCTGTGTTTTACAGACATTTTTCTTCCAATTAGTGTTTAAAAAGTTCTCCTAAATCTTGATGCTTGAAAATGCAAGAAGACAAATGACTGACTTGATTAGTCAGATGAAGATCTGAATTTCAATACGAAAATCATACTGGCTAAAGCATTAGCAACTTTCATTCTTATGCCGAGGTATCCACTGTTTCACTGAATACATTGTTCAATTATGAGTATTTCACCAAGACCAAATAGTCATCCATTAGACTCCATAATCAGTAACACTTAGATACACCAAAGAAATACATATTGCCAAATGATCTGATCACTGTAACTTTTATCACCTCTCCCACCTCCTGTAAATGAAATTTACACGAGGGAAAAATTAGAAAAATTCTTAACAAGAAACTTCAATTAAGTGGGATCACTTCGAATGATGCTGACACAATCATGGAGCACTAGTTTCAGTGTATACAATTGTTTTTTCTTTCTTGGTAAAAATAAATTTGAAAAACCTACTTCCCTGTTTCCAACTTCAGCTATGCTTGTTGAGGTTAGATTAGAGGTATGGATTTTCTTTTCATTTCTCTATCCTCTTCAGATATCTCCTGTTGACTATAGCGGTGAAGATAACAATATTTGAGCATGCACATGGAAATAGAGAAGTCATTATATGTTCCCGAGGCAGTTGTCATACAACAAAACTTTTTCGTTCCATTAGCTATTTTAAATTTGCCATGGGAGTTAATAATGACACTATACAGTCCTTCACAAAAAATAGTTCCAGTTCAACACAATAACTGCCACAGTTTAGAGAATATGGAAGCATCAATTTTTTATAAAATGATGCAAGAAAAATGAAAAGACAGAAGTTCAAGAATTAGCCCAATGAGGTGGGATTCTTCTCAATGACTATGCACAGTCCTTATTCTATGAACCATAATCAAAGTAGTCAGTCTGAAATACAATTTATTTTTGATAATTTATGGTTTGGTCCATCAATTTTGTACTCCAGAAAAATAAAAAGCAAACTAAGATAACTATCCCCCCCCCCAAAACCACCAAGCTCAGCCCTTTCTCTTCCTTTATTTTTCTCCAATTGAAGTTATTTCTGATGGGTTAAGCCCAAATAGTCTAATTTATGTGTTAAAGTCCAACTCCAGTCGAGGAGCCCAACCTCATTTTGAATCTACCAAACCCAAGACAGTCCAAGACCGGTTAGACTTTTTGCTTAGCACGTCATCAAGAGGAGAGCATAAGAAGCTTATCTGCACCACCGAAGGAAACGGTCCAAACTTTGACCACGTTTCATGAAGAGCTCCCCAACCTCCTCCTTCCCTTGAGGATAAGTCATGATCTCCACCAGAATGATCTCTTAGCTGCGATAAAGTAGCCTTGAGGATAAGTCATGATCTCCACAAGAATGATCTCTTAGCTGCTATAAAGTAGCCCCAATCTGTGAGGAGAAGAGAGATGAAGGTCACGCCCCACCAACACTTACAGAGGACAGACCGACAACCGGAGACCACTCCTCTTTGATTCTCCATTCTCTCAAAGCTTGTATCTCTATTCTCCATACCTCTGAATTAATAAAATACCCGGCAACTGAAGCCATTAAAGAGTGGACGTAGGTCGAATTGACCGAACCACTATAAATCGTGTTTTCTTCAATTTTTTCATTGATTTCACTGCATTTATTACCTACACTTGACAGGTGGTGTGCAAAACCATTTTTGCGCATCATCAGTTTGACGCCGTCTGTGAAAAACGACAAAATTCTCACTCCTGAACATTACATCCATTGAACTAATGGCAATCACTACCCGATTTATGAACCAACCTGAAGACAATCCTCCACGAGAGGAAGAGATTGCTCCCCCGCCTACCAACTCTGTCCCAGATACTCTAGCTCCGAATCCCCAGCAAATGTTGGAGACCATGCAACAACTGGTTGCTTAAAACCANAATCACTACCCGATTCATGAACCAACCTGAAGACAATCCTCCACGAGAGGAAGAGATTGCTCCCCCGCCTACCAACTCTGTCCCAGATACTCTAGCTCCGAATCCCCAGCAAATGTTGGAGACCATGCAACAACTGGTTGCTCAAAACCAACAGTTACTGCAACTCATACTTGCTGGACAAGGAGGAGCACCACACGGAGGTGCACAACATGGAGGACCCCAAGGAGGAGCACCACTCGGAGGTGCACAACATGGAGGACCCCAAGGAGGAGCACCACTCGGAGGTGCACAACATGGAGCACCCCAAGGAGCTCCACGTCCTGCATATCAAAGAGCTCCACGCCCTGCACATCAAGCAGCTCCACAACTTGTTGCTCCCTATTTGGGCGCCCCCTTTGGAGTTCCCTTGGGTGCCCTTCATAGGGGAGCTCCCCACGGGGGACCTCCACCTCCTCTTCCAGCTCCCTTTTCTCATGGTGGGGGCTTTCTTTTCCAAGAGGACAAGAGTGAGAACCAGAGCATGGAGCATGGGAGCCATTTCCAAGATAATTCCAAAGGAGCTCCCAACCACTGGGACGAAAAAATAAAAGAGGTACAAAATCAACAAGACGACATTTTCAACACTATGAAAGCACAGAGACCCGAGACAGTGGACTGCCTTATAAGTCGAACCAACACACCCTTCGTACCTAACGTGACGAACTACCCACTTCCCAAGAAGTTTAAAATGTCATCCGTTGAAACCTTTGACGGTACGAAGGACCCACTTGATCACCTCGAAACTTTTAAGACCATGATGCAACTACACAACGTCCTCGACGAAATTATGTCTAAGACATTCCCAATTACCTTGAAGGGATCAGCGCGACAATGGTTCGCCAAACTCACCCCGGCCTCTATAGGCTCCTTCGCCGAACTGAGCAGATCCTTTGTGACACAATTCATTGGTGGACGCCGTCAGCAGCAGCCTGTCATCCATCTGCTCAGCATAAAACAGGATCGTAATGAGAGTCTAAGGAGTTACCTCACTCGTTTTAACGAGGAAGTCCTCCAAATCGAGGAACCCAATGACAAAGTCGCCATGACTGCCTTCCTGGGAGGCCTCTGCTCATCCAGATTCCTTTTTTCAGTAATAAAGCAACCACCAAAGAGCATGCCAGAACTATTCACAAAAGCTCAAAGATATATGAATGCTGAGGAAATCAACAAGTTTAGGCA
>CAUOFW020001403.1:858909-890596 GCA_963454935.2 Ilex paraguariensis
TCTTCAATCGACATTGTTTACTTGAGAAGCTCAACTAGCAAGGAAGAAATCACACTCTTGAAAGGATTCAAAGAGAACACACTTTGGCTTCAACAAAATGGGTAGGACTTGAGTTCTCAAGGTTTTCAAGAGGTGGGTGCTCAACCTTAAAAATGAGTGAAATGGGTAACATGAAGAAGAAGACTATATTTATAGTCTAGGGTTTTTCAAAAAGAGGGAAAAAGCCCAAATAGAAAATTATGGGCCCTTTTCAAAATAAAGTGGCCAAATAGAAAGTTATAAGTCCTTTTCAAAATAAAAAGATCAAATATAATATTATGGGCCCTCTTCAAAATAAAGTGGGAAAGACTTGAAGTTAAAAAAAAAAAAAAAAAGAATAATATAGTCAATGCCTCCTTCTCCAAGTCTCATTGGACATGGGGCATTGGGGGGCAAATGATGGGTTAAGCCCAAATAGTCCAATTTATGTTTTAAAGTCCAACTCCAGTTGAGGAGCCCAACCTCATTTTGAATCTACCAAACTCAAAACAGTCCAAGACCGGTTAGACTTTTTGCTTAGCACGTCATCAAGAGGAGAGCATGAGAAGCTTATCTGCACTACCGAAGGAAACTGTCCAACCTTTGACCACGTTTCATGAAGAGCTCCCCAACCTCCTCTTTCCCTTGAGGATAAGTCATGATCTCCACCAGAATGATCTCTTAACTGCGATAAAGTAGCCTTAAGGATAAGTCATGATCTCCACCAGAATGATCTCTTACCTGCGATAAAGTAGCCTTGAGGATAAGTCATGATCTCCACAAGAATGATCTCTTAGCTGCTATAAAGTAGCTCCAATCTGTGAGGAGAAGAGAGATGAAGGTCACGCCCCACCAACACTTACAGAGGACAGACCGACGACCGGAGACCACTCTTTCTTTGATTCTCCATTCTCTCAAAGCTTGTATCTCTATTTTCCATACCTCTGAATTAATAAAATACCTGGCAACNGACAGACCGACGACCGGAGACCACTCATTCTTTGATTCTCCATTCTCTCAAAGCTTGTATCTCTATTTTCCATACCTCTGAATTAATAAAATACCCGGCAACTGAAGCCATTGAAGAGTGAACGTAGGTCGAATTGACCGAACCACTATAAATCATGTCTTCTTCAATTTTTTCATTGATTTCACTGTATTTATTACCTACACTTGACAGGTGATGTGCAAAACTATTTTTGTGCATCATCAATTTCTATGGTAATGATGTGGGCTTGTGCGTTCAGTCTAAAATTGCAGCACGAATCGGCCAAAACGACTCTGGAGGTGATACTGCCCAATGACACATTTATTGCTGTAGTCAGTGATGTGAATCACTCAACAAACCAATTCCTTTCTCAACCATAACTCAGCTCGTTGGCCATTTTACGACAGAACTTTTCAGTTGATTGACTATAATAGAGGTCACAATTTGATTAATCATTGTAATTCATTCACTGATTCATTCTTGACTTAACAGTCCCAGGATTCACAAGAAGGATACAGTTCATGATTGTACTAAAAATTGTACGTACCTGACCAACACCAATACGAAATGTAAGGGGCTTTCCGCGATTGTAGCTGCTATCGAAGACCTTTCCATTCTCCAATTTGCCCACATAATGCGCCTGCTCATTTTTAGGTCACAAAATCAGATACCATTGTTGTAAAAGCATAAACACATGATTTTCAAGTTAATCTATTGCCAAGAGAAAAGGCACAAAAAACATGTTGCTATTTTAGGAACCAAGGATCCGTTTACTTCAGTTATAGTTTTATCGAGTGGCTTATGGGTCCATGTTCATGTGCAGTCTGTGGGGATTTTGTACACGAATAGGAGACTTCTTTAACTTATTTCCAAAGATTAGTTCATAGTCTTAGGAACCGTGGGGGTAGAAATATTGCAAGGAAGATCTGGTTGATATTTTGAAACGATGGCTGTACCATGGAGCTCGTGCAGCTACCAGATCATCCTTGTGACACTGTAGGGCTGTTAATCAACTCGAAACTTAGCTCGGTAGTGACTGGCCGAGGTTGAACTGTTGAGCTTAGATTTGACTACTAGACGACATCGAACTGCTCTAATCGTTCAACGGCCTTAGACTCTCAACTTTTGATCACAGTGATTCCCACATTGTTCGAGTAAAAAGACCGGAACATACTACTCTGGGTTCGAGTACAAAAACGGGAACAAACTACTTCAAGTTTGAGCTTAAGCTTTTGATTTCAGTTTGAATCAAACTATATATCACCCTAGAATCCAAAGCGCATATAGAAATCTAAACTACCTTAATTAGTTGTCCTTTGACAGCCTCTGGGCCACTTCCTAGAGCTTTATCGCAGTATGCTAACCCCGACGGAGTTTCGGTTAGCTCACAAGGACTGGCTTCTGCTTCTGCTGCTGCTGCTGCTGCAAAGGCCTGTGGTTGTAAAAGAACTTGAAGAAGACCAGAACAAACTCCAAGTCCAATTACTTCTCTTCTTGCACATAAGGTTGAGTTTTCATTTAGTTTTAACAGGTGAGAAGAGGTGATGTGGTGGCTGGTGGATTTGGCTGATGAAGCTTCTGTTGTGTGCAAGTTTTTATAGAGTAAACAACTGGTAATGGATGTGCTGTGGTTTGTGGGAGGTAGAGAGAGAAGGGAAAATGGCAGTGAGCTCATCTCTTCCACTGCCAGCCAGGGTAATGAAGGGATAAGAAAGGATGGGTTGTCCATCCATTCATTTTATATGAGTGGGAGGAAACTTTGAAAATTTCAATCACAACACGAAGCAGTCCATGCATTCATTTGAGAGCAATTCATTTGACAGCAATGCCGCTGGACCTAATTTAGTTCCCTAAGTTCCATCAAATATTAAAATTTGTTATTAATTTAATGATTTCAATGAAACAACGTCATTAAATCAACCAATTATGTCAATTTTCTAGGTCCAAATAACATTTTCCTTTCTTTGAAGCCAAAATAATTTACTTGAATCACCATGTTTGCAGACCAAATTAATTATTTTTGTTGAATTAATTTTATATTAATTAAATAGAGTCTACCGTTAATCTAATAATTAGCGATACATTTTAATATNTATCAAATTTTAAAATTTGTTATTAATTTAATGATTTCAATGAAACAACGTCATTAAATCAACAAATTATGTCAATTTTCTAGGTCCAAATAATATTTTCCTTTCTTTGAAGCCAAAATAATTTACTTGAATCACCATGTTTGCAGACCAANTCTTTCCCTTCTCACGCATAGGGCTGATTGTCTTCTTCCCCCTAACTTGTACATCAACCATGATAGTTTCATTCCTATGTTAGGAGAGCATAGTGGTTCGGAGCGTACTTTATCTGAGATCACTCCTCTGCTGGCATCCGAGGTCAATAAGGCAAATGGGGATTCTCATTCCATCATAGAAATTATCTCTCCATTGGTGAAGATTGTGAGGGTGAAGCTATTTCAAATTTCCCTCACTGATANAAATTAATTATTTTTGTTGAATTAATTTTATATTAATTAAATAGAGTCTACCGTTAATCTAATACTTAGCGATACATTTTAATATAGCATAAATAATATTTCTCAACAATATTTAGCCGTTGTTCATGCACTCATTCGTGCCAGCAAACTTTTGAACACAAAAATTGTCATTATCTAATGGGTAATTCTAAACTTAAAAATAGAATCAAAGAAGATACCAAATAATAGCATACTCACGTGATGGTGCTGACTAAGCAATGCTTTGATTTAGGCATTGGTTTTTGGACGAAATTTTAAGACGCGTTTTACGTTTTGACTAAATGAAATTTTGAAGATCAATTTGAATTTCAATTTGTTGCTCCAATAAGTTTTTGGTCTGAAAATTTTCCCTGCTCATAACCGTCACATGAATTTCATACCTTTTGGTCCCATTTTTGTGTTAGTTTCACATTACCTTTGTTGATGCTAGAGTTTGACCTCCGATCACCTGAGTAGATTACTAGCTAGGATTGTCCACTGGCCAACCAAGGGGAGCACTTGAAAAGACAATTCGAAGATAAGAGGAGTTCCGAGGGTCAACCCTCTAATACTTAAATCAAACTTAAATCAATAAAGGGAAAAGAAAATTGANCTCCGAGATACTTAAATCAATAAAGGGAAAAGAAAATTGAATATCAAATTGAAGTAGAGATTGCTTTACTATTTGATATCCTTCCCCCTACTTTTATAGGCAGTATGTTATAGTTAGAAGGTGGAGTGGAAGTGGACTCCTTCAATTGGTCAAATGTGGAGAGCTAAGAATCTGGTGAGTTGGAGGAGTAGCAAATTCGTGAGTTAGAGCTTTGTTGNTTCCGAGGGTCAACCCTCTAATACTTAAATCAAACTTAAATCAATAAAGGGAAAAGAAAATTGAATGTCAAATTGATGTAGAGATTGCTTTACTATTTGATATCCTTCCCCCTACTTTTATAGGCAGTATGTTATAGTTAGAAGGTGGAGTGGAAGTGGACTCCTTCAATTGGTCAAATGTGGAGAGCTAAGAATCTGGTGAGTTGGAGGAGTAGCAAATTCGTGAGTTAGAGCTTTGTTGAGCTGCCAAGCTCCCTGTGCTGAGAATCCCATCATCAGTTGCCCCCCAAGCTTAGCTCAGCATAACTTGCATGTGCCCTTCATTTGAGACAGTTGTACGTTAGTGCTTGGGGAATCAAAAACATGAAGGGTGCGTATGTAACCGCTAAAGAATCGTTATGGGGGCTAGTATTTAAATGCTTCTTGGCACTGCCTTCTAGCACCTTTCAAGAACTTCAAAACTCCTAGTACGCCTCTTCTTCCCCTTGTTCATCCTTATCTTTTTCTCTTTCTTGTTGCACTAGAATTCTTCAAGCTATAGTAGGTAGTGTGGAGTTACACCTTTCACTTCCACTTCTACATATTCTATTTCCTTTGGTGGAAACACCACGATATTGATTCATTAGGGTTCTTTGTAGATAACTCCACCTGTGGTTGGCTGGAATCTATCCTTGATTCCTGTCTTTCCCTTCTCACGCATAGGGCTGATTGTCTTCTTCCCCCTAACTCGTACATCAACCATGATAGTTTCATTCCTATGGAAGGAGAGCATAGTGGTTCGGAGCGTACTTTATCTGAGATCACTCCTCTGCTGGCATCCGAGGTCAATAAGGCAAATGAGGATTCTCATTCCATCATAGAAATTCTCTCTCCATTGGTGAAGATTGTGAGGGTGAAGCTATTTCAAATTTCCCTCACTGATAGTACTCTGAGCAAGATTAGAGCCCTTTATTAGATTCCTGAAGCAATACGACTTTGGTTACCCTCTCTAGATGAAATCGCGGGATTCATGTGTCCTAAATCAAGTCTATTTTTATGAATCCATCTTCGAGGTTGTGCTTTGTTTCCCCATACCTTAATACATCAGAGAAGCCCTCCATTATCTGAACCTTTTCCCTTCACAATTGACTTCGAATAGTTGGAGGTTCTTGGTAGGTATTGGCATTCTTTGGGCCAAAGCTAACGACGATGGTGCTCGACTTACCATTGCTGAGCTCTTGCACTACTACAAACTCACCCCTTGCTTTGGGCAGAGCTTGGGGTGGTTCTATCTCTCAAAACGTGAGAAAATTGACCTTCTGACAGTCTATTCCTCCAACGTCAAGGAGTGCAAGGATAAATTCTTTGTTTTTAGCTTGGATGGGAGTTTGGGCATTCAAAGGTCCTCTCTATTCAGTCCCTTCTAGTTCCTCATTTATAGGGATCTCCTGTTCCATTTGAAAGTAATGGACTTTTTTTTTGTTCCCTTATTCTATCACTTTTTCTAATTGTTTTCTTTCATGTAGGTAAAACATGCCCTTTGTCCTCGAGCTTTATAAGAGAGGTGAGAGAATGACTGCTTATTCTTCTAAAGATCTCTTTACCTTGGTGGCTGACCAAGCTTTTTTTGACTGTAAGTTTAGCCCAACTCCTCCGGTCACTGCTCCTCTAACTCCCAGACCTTCTCCTTTTAGTGGTAAAGTCTAGTTCCTACAAAATCCTTGCTTTATTATTGCTCAGGAGCTAACTTTTTTTTCTTTGGTGTAGGAATGGTACCCAAGGTCGACAAGAAGCTACTCAAAGTGCTTTGCATGGAAAAGGCTTTAGAGGGCGATTCTCCCTTAAGGAAGAAACCACAACTTACATATTCCCAATCAAAGGGTAAATCTCTGACTCCTCTACACTTCTTGTATCTTCTCCAGCCTCAAAAGTGTATGGAGAGAAAGGTGGAATCTTGTGAGGAGGTGTTTGTGCAAAAGTTTACTCTTGTAAAGGTGGAGTCTCCACCAATGCCCTCAAAGAAAAAGAGGAGNCATCTTCTCCAGCCTCAAAAGTGTATGGAGAGAAAGGTGGAATCTTGTGAGGAGGTGTTTGTGCCAAAGTTTACTCTTGTAAAGGTGGAGTCTCCACCAATGCCCTCAAAGAAAAAGAGGAGGATAAGGGGAATGAGAAGGTCTTTGAACTTGGTGTGGCTTCTTTGTGGGACAATGAAGAAGAAGCCTTGATTAGGCTTCACCAGTTTGTTTATGATGAGGAGGTGAATGCCACCTTTGAGCTAGGGACTATTTGGGCAAATAGAGTCCTTTCCTAGCCATTGGGAGAGTATGGTTTCCAAACCACTTCTTTATTCTCTTTATTCCCTTTATTCCATTATCATTTTCTCTTTTAACTCCTTTATTCTTTTTTTAGATTTCTATCCTTTCTACTAGCCTCTCCTTCACTATTGTTGGTGAGAAGAAGGCTTGTCAAAGCCAATTCCACGAGCTCCAAGCTATGATTGAGAAGGTAGATTCTGAGCTAAAATCTTTTGAAGAAAATCTCCAACTGGAGAAGGAGGAGCATGAGAAAACTAATAGATCCTTCGTCGAGTTGCTAACAACCAAGGATGAGTTGCAAAGGAAGCTCTCTACTTCTGATACCACTGCCAAAGAATCTTTAAAAAGGGCTGATAAGTCTGAAGAGGAGAACAAGGTCATCTCCCTTAAGGTCACCAAGCTCTCTACTTCTTTGGAGCAAAATGGGGCTGAGCTCACTGCCTTAATAGAATCCACCAAGAAGTCCGCTGTGGTGGAGTACAAAGAATCTAGTGATTTCAACAAGGAGGTCTTGGAATAAAACATGGTGGCTTGAGGACTTCAAAAAATGTGATAGGGAGGAGTACCAATACTGGGATTTTTTTTAAATTCCAACCTGATGATGACCACGCTTCTGTGGCTGAGAGAGATAATGTGGAAGAAGCTAGTGATGAAATGAGCAGCAAGGCAGAGGTGAGCAGCCAGGTTGAAAGAGCTGTTAGCTTTTTGTGCTTTTCCTCTCTTATTGGTTGTACTTAACTTTTTTGTACATGATGAACAACTCTTTTTTGCTGCATATCTTCCTCATGCTGAGCAAAATTTTGAGTTTATTGTGCCTTGTATGTTGGCTATTCAATAGCTAACACTCTAGGCTTCTTTTAAGGTGAAGTACCTTATAGTGCAAATGAGCAATTTTTTGCCCAACCTAAGCTAGGCAAAGCACTATATGTGCTCATGAGCCATTGTTGGCTCCATTCGACCTAGGCAAGGTACTTTACAATGCTCATGAGCCATTGTTGACTCAATCAGAGCAAGGCAAAGTACCTTGTGCTCATGAGCCAGATGCTCTTGAATCATGGTTGGCTTAGTTTGAGCAACATTATTCAGGAAAATAACAAATTTTTAATGCGAGGGTCAGTCTGTAAATTATTTGGGCTAAACTAAAAGCCCTCCTTAACTAGTAGACCTCTGAAATACATTTTCAATTTGGACCGATCAAGAGGTCAAACATAATTTTCATTGAATAGGTTGAATCAATATCTTCACCAAATTAAGCTCATAAATGCATTTTATTCACACGGGCTATTAAGTTGAAAAAAATTGTCTTTTATTAAAGCTAGGAAAGTAAAGTAACTACTGGAAAAACTTCTTCAAGTGCCCGGCATTCCAAAAGCGTGGCAGTTGTACTCCTTTTGAGGTCTCCAGGTGATATGTCCAAGACCCTAACACTGTGAGTATTTTCTCTAGGACTAAGTCATTTCGTATGAACTCCCATTGTTGCACCCTGGAGTTGTAGTACTTTTCCTTTTGCTTTGCTATGCCACTGTCCTTTTCTTTTTTCCAACTAGTCTAAGTTGTAGGCCAGTTGCTGGTCATTTGTTGCCTGGTTGAATTCTTTATTTTGGTATGTGGCTAGTTTTATCTCCACAGGAATGATAGCCTTTGTGCCGAAAACCAAAGATTAGGGAGTCTCACTCGTAGGGGTCTTGAAAGTAGTTCGGTATGCCCAAAGGATGCTTGGGAGGTGTTCTACCCAAATTCCTATGAAGAGCTTGTTTTGGCCCTACAATGAACTTGTTCTGGCCCTTCCCCATTGGAAGTGGCTGTTTAGTACTTAAATTTAGCATATTATTATGCCTTTTTAGGATTAATTGTACTTTAATGGAGTTTAAGTGATGACATTTTAGGTCCTAAAGTGAACAAGAACCCAAGAACAACAAAAATCACACTTGGATGTAACACCAACATATTGGGGACAAAATTGGAGAAACTTGGAACAAAGCAAGAATGTTCGAATGCCAACTCACGTTTGAACGATCACTTGAACTATGAAAAGACCAGATTGCTGAGACATGGCGTGTTGTAGCCAAGAAGGAAGACCTTGAAGTATTTGAGTACCACGTTCGAACGCCAAACCACGTTCGAACGCCAACTAACGTTCGAACGTCCACTTGAATTGATTGAACACCAAGATGATGAGTGCAAAGTGCCAAGTTCTGCATAGAGTGTAGAAATATGTTTCCATAGAAGACTATAGGCCACTTGAGTGAGAGGGTCAAACCCCATCTGGCGTTCGAACGCCAATANAGAAATATGTTTCCACAGAAGACTATAGGCCACTTGAGTGAGAGGGTCAAACCCCATCTGGCGTTCGAACGCCAATAAAGCAGAGACAAAAGAAACGTTCGAACGTCATACAATGTTCGAATGCCCATAAAGCAAAAACAGAAATTACATTCAAACGCCAACTCATGTTCGAATGTTCTCCATAGATAGATTGCAGAGTGGTGGGCTTTCACTTGGACTTGGGCGGCATACACTATTCTTTCACCACCCCTCCTCCTCCTTGCCTATAAATACTCCCATTGTGAGAGCTTCAGAGGGACAAATATAGATAGGGAGCTTGATGGAGGCTTAGAATCCCACTCATGTAGCTAGCTTTAGAGATATATTTGCTTGTATCAAGGGAGATAGTTCATCTTTTGGTTGAGGAAGAAACCCTCCATTTCTTGGTTGAGGAAGCCACCCTCTAAATGTGACTAGCTTTCTTCTACTTTTATTGTTCATATCTTTCACTTCCATAGCTTGAGCCTCCTTTTTTCTTAGAGGAGTGAAACTCTTCCACTTTTCTAGAGCTTTACCAAAGCCGTGAAGGGTGGAACGTGATTCACTCATTTTTCGTTGAAGATTGACTCCTTATTTATTGTACTTTCATTTTGTAACTTTTCTACTTGGAGGGATGAGTATCACTCACTTTTCTAGCTTTACCCAAGCCATGAAGAGTGACTAGTTTCTCATTCACTCTTTAATAAGAGGTGATNTGTTCGAATGCCAACTCACGTTTGAACGATCACTTGAACTATGAAAAGACCAGATTGCTGAGACATGGCGTGTTGTAGCCAAGAAGGAAGACCTTGAAGTATTTGAGTACCACGTTCGAACGCCAAACCACGTTCGAACGCCAACTAACGTTTGAACGTCCACTTGAATTGATTGAACACCAAGGTGATGAGTGCAAAGTGCCAAGTTCTGCATAGAGTGTAGAAATATGTTTCCACAGAAGACTATAGGCCACTTGAGTGAGAGGGTCAAACCCCATCTGGCGTTCGAACGCCAATAAAGCAGAGACAAAAGAAACGTTCGAACGTCATACAATGTTCGAATGCCCATAAAGCAAAAACAGAAATTACATTCAAACGCCAACTCATGTTCGAATGTTCTCCATAGATAGATTGCAGAGTGGTGGGCTTTCACTTGGACTTGGGCGGCATACACTATTCTTTCACCACCCCTCCTCCTCCTTGCCTATAAATACTCCCATTGTGAGAGCTTCAGAGGGACAAATATAGATAGGGAGCTTGATGGAGGCTTAGAATCCCACTCATGTAGCTAGCTTTAGAGATATATTTGCTTGTATCAAGGGAGATAGTTCATCTTTTGGTTGAGGAAGAAACCCTCCATTTCTTGGTTGAGGAAGCCACCCTCTAAATGTGACTAGCTTTCTTCTACTTTTATTGTTCATATCTTTCACTTCCATAGCTTGAGCCTCCTTTTTTCTTAGAGGAGTGAAACTCTTCCACTTTTCTAGAGCTTTACCAAAGCCGTGAAGGGTGGAACGTGATTCACTCATTTTTCGTTGAAGATTGACTCCTTATTTATTGTACTTTCATTTTGTAACTTTTCTACTTGGAGGGATGAGTATCACTCACTTTTCTAGCTTTACCCAAGCCATGAAGAGTGACTAGTTTCTCATTCACTCTTTAATAAGAGGTGATGAACATGTATTGATTATCCGAAAATTATATTTGTCCATTTTCTTTATACTTTAATGTTTTATATTTCACTTATTGAATGATAGAATGCATCTAGCAAAAATAAGGTACTTTATATAACTATGGGTTCTTTCTATGACATGGATAACTCTTGCATGGAAAGACCTGTTGGTTCAAGGTAAGTATCACGACTAGATCTTCATGACAATATTTCAATCTTCACTATTATTGTGTTTTATTTAAAGNCGAACGTCCACTTGAATTGATTGAACACCAAGATGATGAGTGCAAAGTGCCAAGTTCTGCATAGAGTGTAGAAATATGTTTCCATAGAAGACTATAGGCCACTTGAGTGAGAGGGTCAAACCCCATCTGGCGTTCGAACGCCAATAAAGCAAAGACAAAAGAAACGTTCGAACGTCATACAACGTTCGAACGCCCATAAAGCAAAAACAGAAATTACATTCAAACGCCAACTCACGTTCGAACGTTCTCCATAGATAGATTGCAGAGTGGTGGGCTTTCACTTGGACTTGGGCGGCATACACTATTCTTTCACCACCCCCTCCTCCTCCTTGCCTATAAATACTCCCATTGTGAGAGCTTCAGANACTGTTGCTGGGGAACCAAAAAAGGTGTTTTAAGGTAAAAGGTAAAAATACCTTTTTTTTTTTAATAGATACTTGCTTCACTGTGTATAAGTTTGTTTTAATTTTATGNATTTAAACTCTCAAGGTTTTCAGTTACTCGGTCTCTGTCACTGCCTACTTTAAAACACTAATCATAGTTCCTTGTGGATTCGATTCCAAACTTAACCGGATTATTACTACAGTTTGACCGCCTGCACTTGAGTGTACACATTTCGGATCAAGTCAAGTTTTTGGCACTGTTGCCGGGGAACCAAAAAAGGTGTTTTAAGGTAAAAGGTAAAAATACCTCTTTTTTTTTTTAATAGATACTTGCTTCACTGTGTATAAGTTTGTTTTAATTTTATGTCTGAGGACACTCCTCACTATCAAAATTTATAGGCAGAATCTTCTGGATCTGTGAATCAACCAAAACCACCTTCACCTAGATCAGTAGCAGACTCTTGTGAAAGTAGAATGACAAATGATGAGAGACGAGGAGAAATTCCTGTGAGAGAGGGGGAAGTGCCTAACATTTGAACTCTGTGGGATTACTTAAATCCCACAAAAAATAGTGTCCCCTCTTGTGTTTATCTTTCCTGAAAATGCACCCCTCTTTACTGTAAAGAC
Organism: Ilex paraguariensis; assembly: GCA_963454935.2. NCBI lineage: Eukaryota > Viridiplantae > Streptophyta > Magnoliopsida > Aquifoliales > Aquifoliaceae > Ilex > Ilex paraguariensis. The sequence continues at coordinate 870,774 of CAUOFW020001403.1, forward strand.
GAGGACAGTTCAACTACTCCCTCAATTCCATGGACTCGAAATAGAAAATCCATATCTGCACATGAAAGAATTTGAGGAAGTATGTGGAACCTTTCAAGACAATTCTGAGCTAGCCAAAATGAAACTTTTTTCATTTTCTCTAATGGATAAAGCTAAGTAATGACTGAATTCTTTAAAAACTCTTTCAATATCTGACTGGAGGGCACTACAAAATGAATTTTTTAGAAAGTTTTTTCCTTTGCACCGCACTAATGCACTGAAAAGGCAAATCATGAATTNTGGATAAAGCTAAGTGATGACTGAATTCTTTAAAAACTCTTTCAATATCTGACTGGAGGGCACTACAAAATGAATTTTTTAGAAAGTTTTTTCCTTTGCACCGCACTAATGCACTGAAAAGGCAAATCATGAATTTTTCGGTGAAAGGAGAAACCTTTTACCAAAGTTGAGAGAGATTCAAAGATCTACTATAGTCCTGCCTACACCATACTTTTGAGAATTNGTGAATTTTTCGGTGAAAGAAGGAGAAACCTTTTACCAAAGTTGAGAGAGATTCAAAGATCTACTATAGTCCTGCCTACACCATACTTTTGAAAATTGGACTTTGGTAGGATTTTTCTATGACTCCTTGCCCACTAGACTACGTCAGTTTGCGAAATAATGGCTCAAGGAGAATTTACGAGTAAAAGTCCAGATGAGGCATTCACTTTTTTTGACACCATATCTGACAGTTCTCAAATGTGGGACTCAGTCTCCCCTACCATTGTTGAAGCCAAACCATCTACTTCCTAAGGGGGGTAAGTATGTCTTGAAAGATGATGATGACCTAAGAGCAAAAATGTCTACCTTGTCTCGAAAGTTTGAAGCTTTAGAGATGAAAAAGGTTCATCAAGTTGATGGTGGCCCTTCCACAGAACAAGTGTGTGGGATCTGTGCGCTCTCAAGGAAGTTTTGTTGGAACAAACAAATGTCATTTCTAACTTCAACAAGTCTTACTCCAACTCGTACTCTGAAACATACAATCCAAGGTGGCGGAACCACCTAAACTTCAGTTGGAGAACCACACAACCAACTTCCATGAATCAATAATAAGGTTCACACCCACCACCTCATGGACCTCTCACGTATCAACCATACCAACCACCATAAAAGAGGAGCCTTGAGGCACACTAAATCTGTTCATACAAAGTCAAATAAATTACAACAATAATTCCACTTAGGCTTTCACTGATTTCAAAACACAGACTACTCAATCTTTCGAAAATCTTAAAAGCCACATCCAAAAGTTGACTCGATCCATGACCACAAATGAGAAGGGCTAGTTTCCTGCCCCACCAAAACCTCCACAAGGCCAATTCCATATGGGAAACCCTTCAATCATGGAAAACCCACAAGACCAAGCACAAGTTGTCACTACACTAAGAAGTGGCAAGATGATTGACAAGACCATCAGAGATGTGCTAATTCCCAAGCCAAGACTTCAGTCAATCCCAGTCAACTCACCAGTTGAGCCTGAACCAATTGAGCCTGAACTTGTAATTGAAGAAGAAACTGAGCCTATGATTGAACCAGAGCCAGAGCCTTCACAGGAAGGAGAACCTTCGTGTTCCATTCCTGCTCCTTTTCCTTATAGACTCAAAACCATATAGAAGTTAAATAATTAGCTTGAAATTTACAAGCTTTTTAAGCAAGTGAAAATCAACATCCCACTTCTAGATGCAATCAAACAAGTTTCGTCTTATGCCAAGTTTCTAAAAGACTTATGCACAGTTAAGAGAAGCCAAAATGTCCAAAAAAGAGCCTTCTTGACAGAACAAGTCAGTGCCCTCCTTCAACATAAAATCCCTCCAAAATACAAAGATCCAGGGTGTCTAACTGTGTCGTGTGTCATTAAAGACTTCAGAATTGAACAAGCACTATTAGACCTCAGAGCTAGTGTTACTTTGCTACCCTACTCTATCTACCAACAGTTGGGTCTAGGTGAACTCAAATCCACTTGTGTCACATTCTAGTTAGCCGACATATTTGTCAAAATCCCTAGGGGCATTGTCGAAGATGAACTTGTCCAAGTGGACAACTTCATCTTCCTTATTGACTTCATCGTTCTCGATACTTAGCCAACAAAACATTCGGAGAACTAAATTTTCGTCATTCTTGGTCGACCCTTCATAGCAACTCCAAATGCACTAATAAATTGCAGGAATGGAGTCATGAAATTAACCTTTGGAAATATGACTCTTGAGCTGAATATTTTCAATATTACCAAGCACCCTGGAGAGGACAAGGAAATGGGAGAAATAAACTCCATTGAATCTCTAATACAGGAACATCTGAATGACATATTCTGTGAGAGCCCTACCGAATCATCTTTGTCAGAATCCTTCACATTTGAGACAACAGATGATGATCATAAGAATTGCCCCACTCATGATGTTGAAACATTGACCCCCAAATTCGAGGAACTTTCACCAAGTGGCACAAAGCCACTCTCATCAAGTGACAGGCCACCAAAGCCTGAATTGAGACCTCTCCTATCTGACCTCAAATATGCATTTCTAGGAGAAAATGAGTCATACTCAGTAGTAATTTCAAATAAGCTCACAGACTTGCAAGAGTCAAAACTGATTGAAGTTCTTAAAAGCCATAAAAGCTCCATTGGGTAGACCATTGCTGACTTGAAAGGTATAAGCCCGTTAATTTGCAATCATGCTATATACCTTGAAAAGGATTCAAAACCCTCTAGTCAAATGCAGTGAAGACTGAACCCTCATATGAAGGAAGTTGTGAGAATGGAAGTATTTAAGCTCTTAGATTTAGGGATAATCTTTCTCATCTCCGATAGCAAATAGATTAGTCCAATCCAAGTTGTGCCCAAAAAGTCTAGGGTCACAGTGGTTAGAAATGATGCCAATGAACTAGTACCAACTAGAGTCATTATAGGATGACGGATGTGTATTGACTATCAAAAACTCAATTTGGTGACTAGGAAAGACCATTTACCTCTTCCCTTTCTTGACCAGGTTCTGGAGGGAATTGCAGGCCATGAATTTTACTATTTCCTGAATAGATATTCCAGGTACAATCAATTGAGATTGCATTAAATGATCAGGAGAAAACCACATTCACATGTCCCTTTGGCACATTTGCATTCAAAAGGATATCACTTGGACTTTGTAACGCCCCTGCAACATTTCAGAGATGTATGTTAAGCTTGTTGAGTGCCATGGTTGAGAAATTTTTGGATGTATTCATGGATGACTTCTCTGTCTATGGTGACTCATTTGATTTGTGTCTGGCCAACCTAAAAAAGGTGTTGATACAATGTCAGGTAGCCAATCTGGTACTTAATTAGGAGAAACGCCACTTCATGGTAACACAAGGCATTGTCTTAGGTCACACTGTGTTGTCTAAGGGCATGAAAGTTGACAAGGAAAAAAATAGATCTGATTGGGAATTTGCCTACTCCAAGGACTGTAAAGGATGTTTGATCATTTCTGGGATATGCAGGCTTTTACAGGAGATTCATAAAAGATTTCAGCACCATAGAAAAACCCCTATGTCATCTTCTGAGTCAAGACATAATCCTTGATTGGAATAAAGCATGCAAAAAAGCTTTTGATAAGCTTAAAGGCATGTTAATTTCTGCCCTAATAATGAAGTCCCCTGACTGAACTTTACCCTTTGAACTAATGTGTGATGCAAGTGATTATACTGTAGGTGCTGTATTGGGACAAAGAAAGGATAAGAAATCATATGTGATTTACTATGCAAGCAAAACTTTGAACGTTGCTCAAATAAATTATTCAACAACTGAAAAAGAATTGCTTGCTGTAGTTTTTGCTTTGAAAAAATTTCGTTCATATCTTGTTGGTTCTTCTGTTACTGTATTCACTGACCATGCAGCCTTAAAATTCTTACTTACAAAGAAGGATGCTAAACCTAGGCTCTTAAGATGGATACTCTTACTCCAAGAGATAGACTTGGTCATTAAGGATAAAAAGGGTGTTGAGAATGTGGTGGTAGACCATCTGTCCAGATTGATGTATAATTTTCACGAAGATGGATTGCTAATCAATGAAAATTTTTTCGATGAACAACTGTTCATAATTGATGAGACCCCATGGTACGCTGATATTGCTAATTTCCTTACTATTGGAACACTCCCTCTGTCCTTCACCCCCATGGACAAAAATAAATTTCTGAGGGAGGTTTGTAACTTCTTTTGGAAGGATTTATACATATTTAAGTACTATAAGGATCAAATGATAAGACGTTGCATCCCCACTCAAGAAAAGCAGACAGGAAATAACATATTGTCATTCTGAAGCATGTGGTGGCCGTTTTTCATCAAGAAAAACCGCTGCAAAAATCTTGCAATGTGAATTTTACTGGCCTACACTTTTCAAAGATGTCCATAATTTTTGTTTAACTTGCGATAGGTGCCAAAGGTTGGAGAGCATTTCAAAAGAAACATGATGCCCTTAAACCCCATTTTAATGATTGAAATTTTTGACTATTGGGGCATTGATTTTATGGGACTATTTCCCCCTTCCTTTGGCTATCTATACATTTTAATGACCATAGACTACGTGTCCAAATGGGTTGAGACAATTCCATGCCAGAATAATGATCACCAAACGGTGATCAAATTTTTAAAAGAAAATATTTTGTATCAGATTGGAATTCCAAAATCAATCATAAGTAATGAGGGTGCTCATTTTTGTAATTGTCATTTCTGGAATTTGATGAAAAAATAGTTGATTTTTCACAAAATTGCAATCCGTTATCATCCACATACTAGTGGACAAGTTGAATTAGCTAATCGGGAGATCAAATTAATCTTAAAAAAAATGGTAAATTCAGACCACAAAGATTGGTCGTCAAGGCTAACTGATGCACTCTGGGCATATCGCACTACTTTTAAAATAATTTTGGGCATATCTCCTTATTGATTAGTCTATGGCAAGCCTTGTCACCTACCTGTTGAATTTGAACATAGGGCATACTAGGCCATTAAAGCAATGAACCTTGACCTAGACAAGAACGAATTAGCAAGGAAACTTCAAATAAACGAATTGGAGAAATTGAGAAATGAAGCATACGAAAATGCTAAGATTGCTAAAACCAAGATGAAAATTTTTCATGACAAGAACATTATGCGGAAGTCTTTTGAACCTTTTCAAAAAGTCTAGTTGTTTAATTCAAGACTCCGCCTATTTCCTGGTAAGTTGAAATTAAGGTGGACTTGACCTTACATTGTCACAAAAGTGTTTGGACATAGAGTAGTAGAATTGGAAAACCCCTTGAACGGTAACATCTTTACTGTTAATGGTCAGTGATTGAAACCATTTTTGGAGGATTTTATCAAAAATGTGGAGACAATTCTTTTAATGGACCCAGAACATCCTTTCTAGATTTGCGCCTGCCAACACAAAAAGGGGTAGGGTCAGGAAAACCCCAATCAAAACCCACCCAAGCGGATGCCTTTATAAGGCATCCTCCCCCTTTTCTCTTTTTCGCCACTGCCTTTCCTTTTTCTTTCTTCTTCTCTTTCTTTCCTGGTTACGATCCTTTATAAACATGACCCAACTCCCAATAGTTCTATGACCATATTACCAAAAGACCTAATCCTTTGTCTCATGATCTGCGTGTTTACTTTATTTGTAAATGGCTCTTCTTTTTCTATCTGCACTCAAAATCAAGGGTTTTCATCCTAGCGAAAACCCAGATCTATGCAGAGATGATTGATTTGTGTATTTTTGCTTTTAGGTTTCGGCAGATAAACAAATCTCCACCTTTTAACCTCATCTCCAAGTTCAACATATCGGTAAATTCAAAACATTAGGGACAATATTCAGTTTAGGTTGGGGGTGAGAACAGTTCATATTTTTTGTTGTCCGTAATTTTTTTTGTTTTTGTTTTTGCTGTTGTTGTAGCTATTTTTGATCAATANATTCATATTTTTTGTTGTTCGTAATTTTTTTTTGTTTTTGTTTTTGCTGTTGTTGTTGCTATTTTAGATCAATATTGTGTATCTTGCCTTATATTTTGTACAAATTAATGATAATGTTTGTGAGTTAACTTTAATCGTCTTTGTGATTGACAGACGTTAAAGAACTAGATAATGAGTCTTAAAGCATAGAAAGCATGAATGTTAAACTTTTTTGGTTTAGTCTAGGAGTTTTACGAATTTTTCATCTGATGTGCATGTTGTGATCATGAGAAAAGCGAGATTGGTAAGAAAAAATGAGATCCGAGAAAAACAAGCGAAACCCCTCTGTGGTAGAAGCATTTTTACTAAACACCGTCGTGCTAAAAGATTTGGTGCCTATAAACAATGTGGCAGAGTTTTCCATGAGAAAAGATATAATCAGTATTCTGAACCAATTTTGGGCCATGCACTCGATCAATTAGATTGGATAGTGAATGGGCTGAGTAAGGATTACCCTAAGACGCTATGTTATTCCAGTACTTTGCTTAACCGGTTTGTGAGAGAGGAAATTGGGAGAGTCACTGGTTGTTTGAACTACGCAAATACAGAGGGAGACTCGGATTAGAGTAGGTGGGATGAAAGTCAAGGGTCCAAATTTTTGTAAAAAGTGTAAAAATCCTTTTTGTTTTGTACAAACTCTTTTGATTGAAATGAAAATATGAGCCGAGTAAGGAATGTCCCAAAATACCAACCTAAAGTGTGGGTAGGGACTTATCCTGAGACGCCATGAATTTTTGGTTCAAACTTGTGTATATTGCCCCCTTTTATTATACGTAGTGTAGTGTAGAAATTTTTTTTATTTTTGATTCCATGTTCGAACGCCAAGTGATGTTCAAACGTTAGTTGCTTGCAGTACTCAATCTCTGATGGAAACGAAAAGTACTAGGAGCTCAGCCTGTTCGAATGCCAGTAGCACGTTCAAATGAGAGTAACATTCAAACACCATGAGCATACAACACTTTGGTCTCTGACAGAACTTAGAAGTACTGGGAGCTCACTACGTTCGAACAACATTCACATTTGAACGTCAGTGATGTTAGAACGTCACTTCTCAGGCTATAAAAGCCTGGTTTGTCTTCTTCATTCCAAAATTCCCAAAACCCTTCAAAAACCTCCAAACCCTAGAAACCCTCTTCCTTACCTAGACCTCAAAACACCCCTCATTCCCCATTTCTACCTAAAATCAACCCTTCCAAAGCCATTCCCACATGAAGAATCCCCATTTTCACCAAAAACTCAAACATTTCAAACCCTAACTACCCTAAACCCAAAAACCATGCCTCCAAGAGTCAAGCTCCCTGCTAAGAGCAACCTAGTCAATCAAGAGCCCAATTTTGTGGAGGAAGTGATCGAGGTGAGAGAGGGGAGACCATCCATTATCCATAGATACGACAAAACTTGTTTCCCCTCAGCTCTCAAGGCGGACAGGTATGAGAACTATTACCAAAATCATGTTGTTGTTTGTGAACGAGACGTAATTTAGGAGTTGGTTATTGTACTTGAGAAACAGGGGAGAGGCTGTAGTTGACTTGGTGCGGGAGTTTTACTCCAACACCGAAGTAGTTAACAGTGCACTAAAAAACTATGTGAAGGTGGTCCATGTGGATATAGATGAAGATTATANAAGACGTAATTTAGGAGTTGGTTATTGTACTTGAGAAACAGCGGAGAGGCTGTAGTTGACTTGGTGCGGGAGTTTTACTCCAACACCAAAGTAGTTCACAGTGCACTAAAAAACTATGTGAAGGTGGTCCATGTGGATATAGATGAAGATTATATTCGGGAGATGAGGCAAGAAGTGCCACAAGTACAAAATCCAACATACCCCCCGAGGAAGAATGTGGCATTGAACATTGTGGGCATCGAGCTAACGGGGATGCCTTGTTTTTCTTGGGCAGGACGGAGATTCCTCCAACAAGGGGAGCTCACAGATAAATACAAAATGTTAAATTCCTCCAACAAGGGGAGCTCACAGATAAATACAAAATGTTAAATTTGATTGCGGTGTTAAACTTTGCTCCAATAGGACAAAAAAATAAAATCCTACCCGATATGGCCTGGTTACTTTATGCACTTGGGAAAAGCTATAGCATCGACCTCCCCTCCCTCATCTTGACATAAATGAAGAAAGGATGTGATGTAAAGTGGAACTCGCTCCCGTTTGGCACCCTAGTGACTCAAATATGCAAAGATCACGGGATTAGGGTNTCTGGTTACTTTATGCACTTGGGAAAAGCTATAGCATCGACCTCCCCTCCCTCATCCTGACATAAATGAAGAAAGGATGTGATGTAAAGTGGAACTCGCTCCCGTTTGGCACCCTAGTGACTCAAATATGCAAAGATCACGGGATTAGGGTGAGGTCAGAAATGATGATTCAAAAGCCAATGGGGCCACTGAACAAGGCATCTTTTAGGAGGAGTCAAGGTCATAGTGGCACCCCAGTGGTTAGACAAGAGGTGCCCTTGACCCGTGGAATTGATGAGGTGCAGGATGAGCTTGATATGGAGGAGAGAGAGCTAGAGGCAGAGATGGCCCAGCAGCAGCCNAGGCCACTGAACAAGGCATCTTTTAGGAGGAGTCAAGGTCATAGTGGCACCCCAGTGGTTAGACAAGAGGTGCCCTTGAACCGTGGAATTGATGAGGTGCAGGATGAGCTTGATATGGAGGAGAGAGAGCTAGAGGCAGAGATGGCCCAGCAGCAGCCAGGCCAGGAGGCAGGCCCTAGCACCAGCACCCGACGCTCTTTACGTGATATCATGCTTGGCATTGAGACCAAGCAAGCTGAGATTCTCCGAAAGCAGGAGGAGATTCTCAGCTATCTGAGGGGTGGAGCTGACAGAGATGGTAGATCTGGAGGAGAGTGATGAGGAGATATTTATGTTCTTGATGGATGAGTGTTTGTTTCTTCTTTTGATGAGTTTCTTCTTTGATGGGTTGTTATGGATGTTTAAAGTTTTTTCTGTGTGGATAGTTGGAATTTTTGTGGATTGAACCTTTGATGTGTGTGTCAAATGATCATATTTTGTGAAATGAATGGTTCAATTTATCACTTTTATCTATTTAGAATAAATGTATAGAATTAGCACTTTAGTAATTTTTGTTAATAAATAATGAAACAAATGTGGAATCTAAGGTTGCTTATTAAAATGACTAAGCATATGATCAGTTTGACACCTCAACTTAGCAATTGAGACTTAAAACCACATTTATTGGAAAATTGGTGTTATTTCTATGCTTAAAATTGTCAAATGTACATCGGCATTTGTTGTTCTTTAGGTATAAGATGATCATACTCAAAAATGGAATTGATATATAACTGACATTCCTTGAAACACCCGACATAATCAGTAGAGATAACGAAAAGTACCATGGTAAGCTTTGAGCCTTGCGATGCTTTTTGAGAGGAGATCAACATTTACTTAAGAAAGGTTTTTCACTATCTATCTTTCAATAATCTCATTACATTTGCTTTGATTGATGCAACTAAAACACTATGTTGACATATCTGTTCATACAACACAAACATATGCACATACTTGAGAAAGGATCATAGATCATCTTTGATTTGACTTTGAGCCTTGGCCATTTCTTTTAAAAGAATATCCCTAGTCAGCCATGCTTGAGCTTTCAATAAATGATTTCTTTTTCGAAAAAACTATATGATAATCGAGCCACAAGAGAACACTCTTANTCATCTTTGATTTGACTTTGAGCCTTGGCTATTTCTTTTAAAAGAATATCACTAGTCAGCCATGCTTGAGCCTTCAATGAATGATTTCTTTTTCGAAAAAACTATATGATAATCGAGCCACAAGAGAACACTCTTAACATACCTTGCTATCTAATTTTCTTGCACCCTCTTATAAATCAGTATGATATAGAAAGGCAAGAAAGATAGAAAAGAAGATGGTGGCTACTGTTCAATGAAAGAAAAATCAGTGGAAACAACCGAAAAAGAAAAGAAATAGATAGATAGGGAATTGCCAAGAAAGCAAAAAATGAGAAAAATGAAAGAAAGAAATACTACTTCTTGGCAAAAGATCGAAAATCAAGAGAGAAATGTGCTACATTACATAAGGAAAAGATAGTTTTTTGAATACCGTTGACGTCATTCATTAGCCACTGACCTCTGGCCACATTACAATCCTTACAAGGCCCTAATTGATCTCAAGTCTGATGTAGTGTGTTATCAACCGAAAACTGGGGTATGTTCAATAGTATTTCTTTAACTGCATCAATATTCTTTCATGAGATTATGCCAAGAACATGATTGGTCTACTTTCTTAAAAATTTCACTTCCTTTCTAACTGTGCATGTGATTCTTCGACTGGTCATCTTCTGCTCACATGTCCTTTGAGAGATAAGTCACTATAACCTGAGCGAATTTTTTGCTGAGGGCACTTCTAAGAGAGGTTTGTAAAATCAAAGTTAACCATGGAAGGTGGTAAAGTGGAATGTTTGTTATGTATCAATTCTTCTTTCTAGAATGATCATTCCTACTACACAGGGAATTTCAAATGCCAATGTAACTAATGCTAATTTTTGCATAGAATAAATACCTACTAATGAGGAGCATGCAGGATGTAAGTTGAAATTGAGGGTTGGGTGTCTCAACGACCATGATGCTAATTTACTTTAACCAGTAATCCCACATACACATTTGTTCAATTGAAGTTCGTAGGTAGCTTTACTGAAAATCCTCAAGAGACAACACTCGTCCACTAGGGTAAACCTAATAGTTCAACGGCTTGTTGCATACGCTAAATGCAACCGAATGACCTACAAAAAAGGTATTAGAAATAAATTTACGTTCAATTGTTGTTGTATTACTAAAGACTAGCAATATTTAGGTAGGGGGTGTGACTAGTACTTAAATTTAGCATATTACTATGCCTTTTTAGGACTAATTTTGCTTTGATGGAGTTCAAGTGATGACATTTCAGGTCCTAAAGTGAATAAGAGCTCAAGAACAACAAAAATTACACTTGGATGTAATACCAGCATATTNAGGTGTGACTAGTACTTAAATTTAGCATATTACTATGCCTTTTTAGGACTAATTTTACTTTAATGGAGTTCAAGTGATGACATTTCAGGTCCTAAAGTGAATAAGAGCTCAAGAACAACAAAAATTACACTTGGATGTAATACCAGCATATTGGGGACAAAATTGGCGAAGCTTGGAACAAAGCAAGAACGTTTGAATGCTAACTCACGTTCGAACGTCCACTTGAACTATGAAAAGACCAGATTGCTGAGACATGGTGTGTTGTACCTAAGAAGAAAGACCTTGAAGTACTTGAGTACCATGTTCAAACACCAACTCACATTCGAACGTCCACTTGAATTGATTGAACACTAGGGTGATGAGTGCAAAGTGCCAAGTTCTGCATAGAGTGTGGAAATAGGTTTCCACAGAAGAACACAGGCCACTTGAGTGAGAGGGTCAAACCCCATCTGGCATTCGAACGCCCATAAAGAAAATATAGAAGAAACATTCGAACACCACACAACGTTCGAACGCCCATAAAGAAAAAATAGAAACCACGTTCGAACGCCAACTCACGTTTGAACGTTCTCTACAGACAGACTACAGAGTGGTTGGCTTTCACTTGAACTTGGGCGATATATACTATTCTTTCACCACCCCCTCCTCCTTCTTGCCTATAAATACTCCCATTGTGGGAGCTTCAAAGGGACATATATAGATAGGGAGCTTGATGGAGGCTTAGACTCCCACTCATGTAGCTAGCTTTAGAGATTTATTTGCTTGCATCAAGGGAAATAGTTCATCTTTTGGTTGAGGGAGAAACCCTCCATTTCTTGGTTGAGGAAGCCACCNCATCAAGGGAGATAGTTCATCTTTTGGTTGAGGGAGAAACCCTCCATTTCTTGGTTGAGGAAGCCACCCTCCAAATGTGACTAGCTTTCTTCTACTTTTATTGTTCATGTCTTTTACTTCCATAACTTGAGCCTCCTTCTTTCTTAGAGGAGTGAAACTCTTTAACTTTTCTAGAGTTTTACCAAAGTCGTGAAAGGTGGAACGTGATTCACTCATTCTTCGTTGAAGATTGGCTCTTTGTTTATTGTACTTTCATTTTTGTAACTTCTTTACTTTGAGGGATGGGTATCCCTCACTTTTCTAGCTTTACCCAAGCCATGAAGAGTGAGTAGTTCCTTATTCACTCTTNCTCTTTGTTTATTGTACTTTCATTTTGTAACTTCTTTACTTTGAGGGATGGGTATCACTCACTTTTCTAGCTTTACCCAAGCCATGAAGAGTGAGTAGTTCCTTATTCACTCTTTAATAAGAAGTGATGAACATGTATTGATTATCTGGAAGTTATATTTGTGCATTTCATTTATGCTTTAATGCTTTATATTTCACTTATTGAATGAAAGAATGTATCTAGCAAAGCTAAGGTACTTTGTATAGCTATGAGTTCTTTCTATGACACGGATGACTCTTGCATGGAAAGACCCGTTGGTTCAAGGCAAGTTTTTAGCTAGATCTTCATAACAACATTTCAATCTTCACCATTATTGTGATTTATTTAAAGAATAAAACATTAATGTCATGGTTGGATATCTTGTAGAAACACTTGTTTATTTGTAGACGGGTTGAGTCTCGGCACAAACAATTCTTGTAAATTCCTAGAAAGACATTGAAATCATGTGTTTAATTCACACAGTCCATATTTATCTTCCAACTAACTTGTTGTTAATATTGGAGTTAATTGAGCTATAAAGCACAAGTATAATAAACCAGATGATTACNGACAATTCTTGTAAATTCCTAGAAAGACATTGAAATCATGTGTTTAATTCACACAGTCCATATTTATCTTTCAACTAACTTGTTGTTAATATTGGAGTTAATTGAGCTATAAAGCACAAGTATAATAAACCAGATGATTACTTATATTTTCTGATCCTCGAGCTAAATGGTGACTGTTTCACATTTTAATTTATCTTATATTTTGTCTAGAAAACTCTTGGAAAGAATCTTATATTCTATTCAAGAAATCCCATAACTTGAAANGGGTGATTGTTTCACATTTTAATTTATTTTATATTTTGTCTAGAAAACTCTTGGAAAGAATCTTATATTCTATTCAGGAAATCCCATAACTTGAAACTCTCAAGGTTTTCAGTTACTCAGTCTCTGTCACTACTTACTTCAAAACACTAATCATAGTTTCCTGTGGATTCGACTCTGGACTTAACCAGATTATTACTATAACTTGACTGCCTGCACTTGGGTTTACACATTTTGGATCAAGTCAGTGGCCCCACAATAGCAATTCCTTATTGGACAAATGACCATGGGCTTGATAGGGAACTCACTAGGAGGATGCATAGAGATAATATCAAATTTTTGGCATTTTTCACAAATTTGCTTGCACAATTCTTTTTGGAGAAGGGCTGGTTTTCCCGGGTGACTAATCTCGCCATGTAGATCTAGGCATCCTTCTTCATGGTTGGCTAGAAATAACCCTACCTCAATGCCTTATGGGCCAAATCTTGCCCTCTTTGGTGATTGCTACAAATGTCTTCATATATTTATTTCAGCATGTATACTGCCTCGCTAGGGCCCATGCATCTTAAGAATGAAAGTGAATATCCTCTTGTAGAGAACAAGATTCAATATGACATACTTGGCTACCCTTCGACAAAGTTTCTTGGCTTCTTGTGCACCCTGTGGGAGAGTACCATGTGGGTCCATCCAGCTTGGCCCTTGGGTCACTGTTGGAGCATCTGAGCTCTGGGTGCTAGGNAGACAAAGTTTCTTGGCTTCTTGTGCACCCTGTGGGAGAGTACCATGTGGTATGCAAAAATTTCGTCCATCCAGCTTGGCCCTTGGGTCACTGTTGGAGCATCTGAGCTCTGGGTGCTAGGTTTTGGTAAGAACTCAATGGAGATGGCCTTGACCAAATCATTAGACAAGGAAGATACTATCTTAGCTAGGGAATCTCCATGTGAACTCTAAGACCAAGGTATCTGGGAAATTTTGAAGTGCTCAAACATTCATGTGAACTCCTTTACAATAGCCAGGTAAGAAGTCATTTGAGGCTCCCTACTTCATATCTTCCTTTTTATCTGTTTCACCGCCAAATGTAGTCATTAACATACATCATCCATGGGTCTGGCTAGAGATCATCTTGGCTATTGCAAAGGAGCTAGACATTTTCTATTGTGAATTTTGTTATCAGGTATGCCATTGCTTATCCTTTATCACAATTCATTGTACATAGTGTATGTTGAACTCACCTAGTTTGATGGATCACTTGGCTAAGTGCCTTAAGATATCTCTCTTTCGAAGGACTTGTCGTAGGGGAAAATCCGTGATGAGCATAACAACATGTGCTTGACAATAGGATCTCAATTGTCCTGAGGCTATAACCAATGCTAGGGAAACTCTGCCTATAGCAAGGTATCTGAATTCTACCCTTTCATCATCTAGCTGATGTAGTAAACTAGGCATTGGACCCTATCTCTTTCGCTTACTAGAAGAACACTTGTAGATTTATTTTACACCGCAAGGTACATGTACAACTTTTCTCCTTGTTCTAGTCTCACTAAGAGTAGTGGCTTGCTAATATACTCCTTCAGGGCTCGTAAAGCTTGTTTATACTCTGGATTCCATTTGAACGCTTTCCTCAAAATCTTAAAGAAAGGAAGACACTTATCACTAGCCTTGGAGATGAATTTATTCAAGGCTGCTACCCTTTTGGTGAGCATCAGGACTTTCTTGGTGCTTCATGGTAACCTCATGTTCAATATTGCTTGTATATTTTTAGGGTTGGCTTCTATTTCCCTTGGGGTTACCACAAAACCCAAAAACTTTCTTGAGGAGACCCTGAATGCATAGTTGGAAGGGTTGAGCTTCATGTTTTATCTCTTGAGGACTTCAAACTCTCCCTTCAATTGATTAATATATTTACAGGTTTGGAGATTTTTGATGAGAGTTTTGTTCACATACACCTCCATGGTGCTTCCTATGAGATCTTTGGACATCCGATTAACCAACTTTTAATAGGTTGCTCCAATTCTTTTTAGGCCTAAAGGCATCACCTTATAACAATGAGTTCCTCCCTANTGAGAGTTTTGTTCACATACACCTCCATGGTGCTTCCTATGAGATCTTTGGACATCCGATTAACCAACTTTTAATAGGCTGCTCCAATTCTTTTTAGGCCTAAAGGCATCACCTTATAACAATGAGTTCCTCCCTAAGTGATGAAATATGTATTCTCTTGGTCGGGTCTGTACATCATAATCTGGTTGTAACCTAAGAAAACATCTATGAAGGTCAATATTTTATAGCCCGCTGTGGCATCCACAGAACACCTATCTTGGGTAGCAGGAAGCAGGCCTTATACAAGTCTATGAAATCAATGCACATATGCCATTTCCACTAGTTTTCTTGACCAAGATGNACTGTGGCATCCACAGAACACCTATCTTGGGTAGTAGGAAGCAGGCCTTATGCAAGTCTATGAAATCAATGCACATATGCCATTTCCACTAGTTTTCTTGACCAAGATGACATTTGCAAGCCATTATTGGTACTAGACCTATCAAATCGAGCTACCTTCAAGGAGGTTTGTTACCTCCTCTTTAATTGCCTTATTTCTCTATGGGGCAAATTCATGCGTTTCTATCGAATTGGTTTGGAGGTGGGATTGAAATTCAACATGTGTTTTACAATTAAAGGATTAACCTCTTGCATGTCTGACTACTCCTAAGCAAAGACATCACAGTTGGTGTGCAGAAACTCTATCAACAACTACTTCAAAGTTCCCTTGAGCATTTTCCCTACATAAGTGACCTGCTTAACTTGTGCTCAAATCTGGACTAGCTCTAGCTCATTAATTGGCTGGGGCTGCTTATTGTCATCTCCATGGTCAATGGACTCAATTTGCAGAGTCTCCTAGTGTTCCTTTTCCTTCATGGAGGCTACATAACACTCCTAGGCTGCTACATGATCATCCCACACCTCTCCTACACCAGTTTTGGTTAGGAATCGTAGTAAGAGATGGTAGTGTTACGAATATTATAATACGATACAGAATGGATCATCCCTCACAATGAAACACATGGGACAAATAAACTGCATAAAGGGGCAGGTGAATAGGTTATTCTAATTTTAAGCTTGAACAAGCACTAATTTTAACCTATATCTATCATAATTACCTCTTTCAAATTAATTAAATAATTAAGTGTGAGAACCCCTTTTTAACATGAACAACCCAAAAACTATGTCATGTACATTGATGTTGTGAATTGGTCAATTAACGATTAACACTCAATCTTACACAACGATCCCAACCTAGGCAACAATAGCCAAAACCACTATTAATGAATTGAAAGATAAACAATCAAATTATCAATCACATAGTGCACATCTGTGCATCAATTGTATTAGAATATTAAGCAATGAAGAGACACAAGTAATTTTTGATGCGGAAGCCCAATCGAGACAAACGCGGTGAACCACTCAGGGTTCACCAAAGCCTAATCCACTATCCCAAGATCAACCTACAAGTACTCGATATTATACTTCAATCAATACCATAATTAGACGTTCCTTTCCTTCAATATATGTCTCCACCAAAAGTCTCTCTTCGATATTATAGACAGCTTCACTTGAAATCCCCACCACAATGGATTGTTGAGGCGTCAAACAATCTTCTCCGCCAAGATCCTTGGAATACATACTCTTCAAAGTGGGTTTTGGTTTTTCTCCAACTATGGCCTTCTTTTCCAATATGTGAAGTTGGATTAGACTTTTTGTTATTCTGGGAGGGGGATAAACTATATGGATATTCCCTTATCATTATACACATGGAGCGCATGACACTGCCTATAGGGGGTGAATATAATTTTTAATTTTAAGCACAATTAATTACCAATTAAAACCTAATCTACCACAATTACCTCTTCTCACTTAGATATAGCAATTAACAATGAGAACCTCTTTTAGTCACCATGACCTAACAAACTCATGAAGATTGATGTTAACTAATTATTTAATTAATTCACCCAAACAATTAATCTCACTGATATCCCAAGATCCAAAATCCAAACACAATTATGGATGAAAAGATGTCAATGAATCATTCATACTAAGATAGAGTGCACATGTGTCCAAACAATCACAAGTGTGTAAGCATAAGCAATAAATAACATAAGTGACTTGTTGACGCAGAATACCCTCATCTGGAAAAATCGCGGGGAACAATTCGGGGTTTAGAAAAACCTAATTCACTACTTTTTCTTCGATCTGCAAGTACTTGAGTCTTATACCTCAACCAATATCATGGTTAGATGCTCCTTTCCTTCATATATATCTCCACCAAAAGTCCCTTTTTGACGTCTTGTATAGCTTAAATTGAACTCCCCGCTAGATGACTCGTTTTGTTTAGGCCTTAAGCAATCATGGGCATGCCAACGATTCTCGATATGGACACACCAATGAGTTTAGTTCAAATCATCTAGATTTTCAACACTAAGTTGTGAGGTTAGGTAGAATCTCTAGTTATATTATTGGCTGTTAGGGATCTAGGGTTGTGGTGAAAGCTCCTAGGTAAGAGATGAGTTTTCTCTTTGAAGAGGTTTACCCTAGCTAAAGAAAAGACTCTTCCTATTTATAGGTCTGGAATAAGGGCAATCTTGGTCAACAAAAGAATTCATATTCACAAATGAACGATCGATCGATGGGAGGGCGGTGGTGACGAGAATGAAAATTGTATTCCAATCTTGGCCATGAAGTACAGACTGCCCGAGGGACCATGAGACCACTCAAGCGAGCTCATAGAGCAATCCCTATACTCTATCCGTGGTCTCTCCCCCTTTTCTTCTCTAAGTCATAAAGAGACCGCTTTTGTGTAGGCTAGCTAGCATAGATCAGTCCCTACTGGTTTGTCAAGCCTAAAACCAAGGAAAAAAATTGTCGTCTTGAGAACTAAAGATTGTTGCTCAAGATAGGTCCACTAATGCCTAAAACTATATTTTCAAAACACAAAATAGTTTAGAAAATCTTTTCATTTAAAATCACCTAAGATTCATACACAAATTAATCCCTAATTCCACTTTAACTCTAATCCTCCTAAGTTAATTAAACCAAGGGATCATCTTAGGTATTTGAGTCATTACCTTTGTCCTAAGCTTGAAGGTGCAACTTGTAACGCCCCAAAACCCACCNCTTTAACTCTAATCCTCCTAAGTTAATTAAACCAAGGGATCATCTTAGGTATTTAAGTCATTACCTTTGTCCTAAGCTTGAAGGTGCAACTTGTAACGCCCCAAAACCCACCCCGCATTACAAACTAAGAACCATTCACATCATGAGAGCAACTAAATAATTCATCCATAAAAAAATTTTATTCATCAAATATGTCATTTACAATCTCATTTCCAAAAGAATACGCCAAAACATGATGAATATATCCCCAAAAGAATATGATCCCAAAAGTAAGATAATTACATCCCAAAAGAATTAAACATAAACTAGCAGCGAAAATACAAAAGAGTCTAGACTTCACAATATTTTCAAANTATTCATCAAATATGTCATTTACAATCTCATTTCCAAAAGAATACGCCAAAACATGATGAATATATCCCCAAAAGAATATGATCCCAAAAGTAAGATAATTACATCCCAAAAGAATTAAACATAAACTAGCAGCGAAAATACAAAAGAGTCTAGACTTCACAATATTTCCAAAGTAAATTTCCTAGTCTAGAATAAAAAGTAATGTTGTTTTAAGCGTCCACCTCGGGATCAACATGCCCGTCTACAGGAATCTCCCAAATGTGCCGGTTCCTCAATTCCCAAATCCTCCTCCAGTATGTAATCTGAAAAATGTAGTTTGTAGGGGGTGAGCACTAAGCTCTATAGCAACATTTCTTCCAAACTCGAACAAGATTTAGAAAAAACATATAAAAATGGTCGATCACCTTTCACAAATAACATATATGGATTTTGAAATAAAACAGGGACATTTAAATAGATCTCCAATTTAAGCAACAATAGTTTTTTAATGCATTCGGGAAACCAACATACGACTAATAATCTAATCCACCATAAACTGTTTCTCCCAAGTTCTTGTGGAATTCCATACTTCTCAAAATTCTTGTAGAAACTAGTTATGGTACAATGAACAATAAGCCACCATTGTATTTGTATCTCTGGTATGAAGTATGNCAAAATTCTTGTAGAAACTAGTTATGGTACAATGAACAATAAGCCACCATTGTATTTGTATCTCTGGTATGAAGTAAGACCTCGCATGGATACCATCGAAAATATCATGGCCCACGTACAATCTACACAAATCCTCGCAAGGATATCCAACCTTTAGGAAGGGCGTATGCCAACACCATGGCAGTGACATATCCAACCAAAGAGTAGTATACTAACCCCTTTTTCCACGATAACTTGTAAGCGATAATGGTTTAGTCCTTGCAAGACACAAACCCTATTACGAGTGGTAGAAAAAGTTCTAACCCACACGGAGTAAGAAGTCGTCTACACACTCCAAGATATCCGATCAATAGTAGCCCATGTTTATCCAACAACCACACAAGAGATATAATACCAATAATTTTCTCAAATAACAACAATTCCACAAATCCCCAATTTCACATGTAGTGTTTCAATAGAACAATTGAATAAAATGCAAGAGATCATCATCAATATCATTTTAGTACTCAAATAAAAGCACTATAGTTTTGAAATCAATAATAAAGAGAGAATTTAACAAAAAAATCCATCATTCTCCAAAAACTAGGGTTTTAAAGCAAAAACAAGAGATTTCAT
>CAUOFW020001403.1:900584-973629 GCA_963454935.2 Ilex paraguariensis
GCAGAATATCCAGGGTCGGCATCAGCTGGCTTTGGGTGAGATCCCGTCAGCCAACCAAGCTTCCCTACACGGCCTAAGAAAAGCTGGAATGAGCGTGACCACTCAGCGAAGTTACGACCATTCAACAATTGTGCCGTAACTTTTTGAGAGATCATGCCACCGTTATTGCATTAGCTCCAAAGTGTCTTAATCTGTTTTCCATGAATGATTTTAGGCCCATATCTTGCTGTAACACAATGTATAAGGCTATATCCAAGCTTTCTGCATCCAGACTCAAATGTGTCCTACCTAAACTCATAAACAAGAATCAGGTTGCTTTTATTTCAAGTATAAGATTAAGTGATAACATCTTTTTTTCTCAAGAATTATTGAGAGACTATCATAGGAACATTGGATCTCCAGAATGTGCGGTCAAAGTGAAAAAGGCCTTTGACTACGTAAATTAGCAGTGTTCAATGGATGTTATGGAAGCATTCTATTTCCCTCCTACCTTTGGAAGATGGTTTGGCAATGTATCTCTACCCCAATTTTTTCTGTTAATATTAACGATGAGCTTGCGGGTTTCTTCCAAAGCTCTAAAGGACTCAGGCAGGGGAATCCCCTATCTCCATACTTGTTTGTCCTTGCAATGGAAGTTCTTGACCTTCTGATACAAAAAAAAATTGAGTGCAAAGAATTTAAATATCATTGGAGATGCAAGAAGGTTAAACTCACACAGCTTTCCTTTTCTGATGATCTACTGTTATTCTGGCATGGTGACTTGACTTCTGTTAATGTCCTTATGCAAGCTCTTGATCAATTCCATGTTATGTCTGGCTTGCATGTCAATCATTCAAAGAGTAATATTTTCATGTGTGGCATCCAAACTAATATGAAGGAGCAAATTATAAATTTGCTAGGATTTCTGAAGGGCAACTGCCAGTTACTTACTTGAGCATTCCATTGATATCTTCCAAAGTGAGGTCTATCCACTATAATGAATTTCTTGTTAGAAATGGAAAAGAGTGGGATCATGGTTTGATAGAGCTCTGTCCTATGTTGGCAGACTCCAACTGATCCAATCTGTTATCAGCAGTATACAGACTTACTAGACATCACACTTATATTTGCCAACATATTATTGATAAAATTGAGCAGTTAATGAGGAGGTTTCTTTGGAAAGGATCTATACAGTGGAGTTATGGTGCAAAAGTTTACTAGGAAAAGGTATGTTTGCCTAAGCAAGAGGGAGGTTTGGGTATTAGAAATTTCAAGATGTGTAATGAGGCATTGATGATGAGATATATATGGCTTCTCTTAACTGATAAACAAAATCTATGGGGTATGTGGATTCATTATTACTATCTAAGAGAGAGGAGCCTATGGGATGTGAAGGCACCTACGACTTGTAGTTGGAATTGGCTTAATCTACTCAAGGATAGACATCTTATGAGACCTTTCTTGGTCCATATGATTGGGAATGCAAACAATACAAACTTATGGTTTGATAATAGGCATCCACTAGGGCCTCTTAATCTAATCAGCAAACTTGAGGAGATTCATGGGATTAAGGGGATGAGATATCGTAAGATGAAATCTATTATTTCCAACAATAGTTGGCTATATTCTGATTGGAACTCTCCTTCTACTCAAGCTATTATATACTCTCTGCCTTTCTACTTACCTAATCCCACCAAGGATGATATGGTGAAATGGTTACCTTCAGCTAATGCTAAATTCTCTGCCAATACTACTTGGGAGGTTATAAGGAGAAAGGGTTCTATTGTTAGTTGTTATAAACCGGTTTGGAATAACAAATCAGTCCCTAGATACAATTTCATTCTTTAGCTTGCCATTGCCTGTATGCTGAGCACCTTATACAAAATTCAATCCTCTACTACACACCTTGGTTACTCCATGTACTTTATGTGAAGTGGCAGAAGAGTCTCATCACCTCCTTTTCTTTGATTGCCCTTATTCAGCAAGAGTATGGAGCTCAATTCTTGCCTTGTCTGGTATTACTATGCAGCCTAAACCTTGGGGTGAGTTTGTGGAATGAGCCGCTTCGAACTGGAGGGGCAAATCTATGGCAAAAATCTTACTGAGACTAAGTCTTGCTGCTTGTGTTTATCACCTCTGGATGGAGAAAAATAACAGGATATTCAGGGCCATAAGCAATTATGCTAATGTTGTTTCCAAGAATATCCATCTGGCTATCAAGAACAGAATGACTTCCATCAAGTTTAGACCTTCTAATACTAATCTGCAGCTGGCCCTTCATTGGGATTTGTTGCCTGAATGTTTTGTTTAATTGTGGAATGATTCATTTTGTTTCTTGATTGGGATTCACTTGGAAGTAAGTGTATGTGACACTCACTTCCCCTTGAATTCTTTTTGTTAGGTGTTTTACTTTTGTTCTTGGGTATTCCTTTGCTTGTATTGGTTCACCTTTCCTTTTTGGTTGAATATAGTTACTTTTAGCTTCCAAAAAAAAAATATTAGATAATTAGAAATAATCGAAAAAGTTGCAGAAATTTCTTTTTAAATTAAATTTCGGGTAAGTAATTAAGTTTTTATTGATGTTTGGTATTTTCGTTTTTTTTTTGGGGAAGAGTTTGGAACCCTTACTCAACATTGGGTCAAAAAGGGTATAAGGGGAAAAGACCTAACTTGACCTCCCGTAACTGAAAAATTTATATACAAAAATTTTCATCGAGTAATTAGCTTGATTTACTACAGCTATTCTATATTTTTTTTTTTTTTTTCTTCCTCCTCCTCCTTAATAGGCCAAAAGAACTCTTCACTTTCATTCTACTGAAGTTAACAAATCTAATGAGTTGGCTAATTCAATCCAACAAATAAGGTTTGGGAAATATAAAAGAGCACCCACAGAAACACATGGTCAAAGCTACGCACCCATGAAATGACAACTATAGCTTGAGAATAGTCTGACAAAATTCTGATTCACCCTTTACAACTCAGATAGCATAATAAATTATTTGCTTATAGTGCCCAATAAAATTTAGTATTGTGTTACTTATATTTTTTAGGATAAACTCAAATTTTTGGAATTACTTATATTTTTTTGCTTACCACCTTTTTGAATGATATTTATTATTTTTTGAGAATTTGTTTTTTAACATTTCAGTAGATATCGAGAAAACAAAAAGTGGTATCAAGCATGAACTCTATTTTAGTTTTGATTTACAAGTTTTTTTTCTAACAGTTAGCTACATTACCCTGTCCGTAATATGAACACAAAGTTGCATACAATTTCCATTTAGACAAATTCGAACAACATAACATAAAAAGGTCAAATCAAGCCTGCTTTGTAGAATAACGGTTCAACACATGCTTTTATTTTAGGATAATACTATGGGACTGTTTTGATATCATAATAAAGAAAATCAATGGTAGTCGTAAATCTTGTCTTGATTCAATGTTCCCGAGTGCTTGATAAATCATGTGCATATTTTATATAAAAGTTGCTAACAATTCTTTATCTTAAACTTCTATTTGTTTTTCCTGATTTGATGGCTTATACTTTTGTAGGCGTTTCTATCGCACCTTCCATCTAAATTTCAACACTTGAGATGGTATATCCATCTCAACTCACTTTTGTGTATTATAAAAATAAAAAGTATTTAGTTATTATTAGTAGTATTGTTGTTATACTAGCCACTTAAATAGCTTATGTTGGAATAATCACGAGTCTAGTGTAAAGAAAGCTTTTATCGTACATCAGATGTTTAAGACGAATGAAAGATGATTTATATGGTTAAAGAACTTCTCCACTCATGGTTAGTTAGTTTTGAGTTGAATGCTCTTACATTGTATCAGAGCTAGTCTTGAATGGTAAGTGGCTCTTGGGTGCTTAATGTATATCCTAATATGCATGTTTATTGGTTTATTCATTAACCTCCAGTGCATGTATGGATCCCATTTGAGGGAGGGCATGGAGAGTTTCTATACTACATCGAATGATTGATCAAGATCGTCCAATGTTGATTTATATTTTTGAAGGAACTTGGCATTCATAGCCAACCAATTTTGAGTTGAACGCTCTAACACGTAAGTAATCACGTGAGGGATGTTTAGATATCCTAAGAGGTTGTAGTACCAAGAACTAAGCAGTATATCAATTGAATTTGATTGTTTTGAAAACTTAACGTAAACTTGCAAAGAAGAAATACATACAAAGAAAAGTAAGGGAGAAAATAAGACTGGTACACCAAGATTCAATCATAGTAATAACTACTTACAAGAGACGCTCTATATAAAACCCTACCCCAAGAGAAAGACTAAAATACCCCTGATAGTAAATAAGCATAAATATAAATACAATTGGAATATTTTTAATATTTTAAGGAGTTTACAAGTTTTTATAACTTTTCCCCTATTGTTAATACCACATAAATCCAGTTGAAACCACTTGAATTTGTTTTCGGTAACGATTCGTAGAAGCTTTGTTGTGGTCGTCCATATGGTGCAAGTGCCACCATTGAACTTCACCAAAATAGTAGAGTTGCATGCATATCTGTTAGCTTTTATTGAAACCTTAATATAAATTAAGGTTTCAATATAGTCTGTTTGTAATTTTTAAATAGGTACTATTCTATGCATGCTTCATGAAACCTTAGTACCCATTCAAGAATCCACATCAGACATAGAGTATTTTTATCGATGGAGATTCTTGATTTGTCCAATTTTGGACAGTTTGACAATGCACAAGTCTATATTGTAGTTAGTATCTCTCCGCTTAATTTGTTACATCTCTTGCATATTCAGTTTAGCAGATCCCATTGATCTCTGAGTACATACTAGACGGTGTAACAACACAGCTAGTCTATGTCGTGTACTTGGAGAATTATAGGGAGATGTTGTCGGATTTCCATTAGAGATGTGCAAAGTGGTCCGTTAAAAAAAGTTCAACACTTAAGAATTAAAAAAAATTAAACTTGGAGCTAATGGTCCCAATTGGCCTATTTTCACTCTGTTCACCTTGAAAACAGATAGAGATTAACTATTTGGGCATTTAAACTTGTAGGAAAAGACGACATCTCGTTCTGGGACACGGTTTGAGCGTTTGACGAAAAACTAAAAAGTTCAACACTTAAGAATTAGAAAACCTTAAACTTGGAGTTAATTGTCTCAATCGGCTCGTTTTCACTCCGTTTGTTGTGAAAACAGATGAAGAGCAACTATTTGGGCATAAAAACTTGTAGGAGAATATGATATCTCATTTTAGGACCTGTTTTGGGAGTTTGATGAAAAACTAAAAAGTTCAACACTTAAGAATTAGAAAAACCTTAAACATGGAGCTAAGGGTGCCAATTGGCCCGTTTACACTTTGTTCGCTGTGAAAAAGGGATGGAGAACAACTATTTGAGCATAGAAACTAGTACAAAAAGATGGCATGTCATTCTAAGGCCCAAGTTGAGAGTTTAATGAAAAACTAGAAAGCTCAACACTTAAGAATTGGAAACCTTAAATTTGGTGCTAAAAGTCCAAATCGGCCTGTTTCCAATCCTTTCACCGTGAAAATGGATGGAGACCAACAATTTTGGCATAGAAACTTGTAGGAAAAGACAACATCTCATTCAAGGACTCAGTTTAAGAGTTTGACGAAAAACTAGAAAGTTCAACACTTAAGAATTAGAAAACTTAAAACTTGGAGCTAAGGGTGCCAATCGACTTGTTTCCACTCTGTTTGCCGTGAAAACTGGCGGAGAGAAACCATTTGTGTATTGAAACTTATAGGAAAGGATAGTATCTTGTTCTGGGACCCGAGTTTAGAGTTTGACGAAAAACTAGAAAGTTCAACACTTATAATTAGAAAACCTTAAACTTGGAGCTAAAGGTCCCAATCGGCATGTTTGCACTCCGTTCACAATGAAAACAGATGGTGACCAACTATTTGGGCATAGAAACTTCTAGAAAAATTTCCAAGACCTAAGTTGAGAGTTTGATGAAAAATTAGAAAGTTTAACCCTTGAGAATTAGAAAACCTAATATTTGAATGTATATGTTTGTTTTTGAAAAAAAAGATTGATGATTTTTAATGTATTTTTTTTCTTCTTTTTTTTTAACAAATGGAAGATGGATTTCTGCATCAAAGCGACAAAGAATTAACTTTGTTATGTATCTGAATATTTTTGAAAACTTGTATGTGGATTAAGTTGTTGAATATTTTGATGACTTGTATAACTTTTATGAAGTGTATTTTATTTTGTGTTTTTGTTAGTATGGTATTTGATGTTAGTTTGTGGTGGATGTTGAATGAAAAGCATGTGAAATGTATTAAGTGTGTTGGTTTTTTATTGAAAAATATGTGACATAGGTATTAGTGGTGTACAAGTCAAATTTTTTATTGGAATACTATTTTTTTTAAGGAGGATTACTTCTAAAAAAATATTTTTTTTTTGCGTCGAAATTAAAATTGTCACGAAAGATTGGATGAACTTTTTTTTTTTTTAACGTTTTTAAGCGTTGCAAATTTGTTTACACGCTTTTTGGTTCAAATTTTTAGCGACAATTAAACTTTACGTCGCAAATGTGCTTATTTAGCAATCATAGATTTGGTCACATTTTTTTATTGAACCGTTTAGCAATGTTTAATATTTGCGTCGCAAATATTAAAATTTTGCGACGTCTACTTATGGGTCGCCAATGTGTTTATATTTTTATTTATGTAAAAATTTAGTTACGATGATTTTTATGTGTCGCAAAAAATTAATTAAGTTTTATTTTTATTTTCTCGACGACGATTGAACAATTTTTTAGCAATTTTTTTTTTTAATTTTTGCGACGTTTTTTTGGTCACAGAAACTCTTTTTTACAATCATGTCATTATTATTTCTTTCTCTAAGCAACCATGTTCATTATGGTAACAATCATGTCATTATTATTTCTTTCTCTAAGCAACCATGTTCATTATGGTAAGTTCTTATATTGGTAGTCATTTAATTTAATTGTCCACATTAGTTACATTTGACTCTTTTGAGGTTGAATTTAAATCTGAATGTTACTTTTTTTGATGTTATAGTGTATTTTTACTCCATGTAAATCATTTTTTGAAATGAATAGAGTGATGGATTATTAAAATTAACCCTAGGCAACAACAAACACAAAGCTATTACTAATGTGATAGGTCAAAAAATTAAATTTATCCTGGATATTTTTATCAATTTTTTTCTAACTTAATGTGACCTTAAGTAGATTTGTCAACAGTTCGAATTGAGCAATACTACAGGGACCTTATTTGAGAACCTAATTTAGGAACTTAATGATGTAGTTTCAACGCAACCATTGGAATAATTGTAAGTTCTAATGTTAGATGAAGTCCACAACCAATCTAATGGTTGTATATCATTAGATCTGTAAATAAGGTCCTTAAATTAGGTCCAAATAGAATTTCTTGTTCAAATTTTGATTCTAATTTGATCCAAATTCAAATTTGAATGCTGATGGTACATAGAGTAACTTCCAAAATGTGAGCTCAGGCACGGACGTCGAACAAGGAGGTTAGACAAGACATATAGAGATCAAAGGACTAGAGCTAGAGCTGTTCCCAGACAAGACAGTAACGGAGATGACGAGGGAACAGTTGGGCATTAATAGGACCCCTACAGGTGGCAGAGAATCGTATTCAAGGCGCAATACCCTTAACCACCCAAGATCTCCTAAAATCAAGGAAAGTCCTACGGTTGAAGAACAAGGATTTCGCTTTAGATCCCTTAGAGATGCTAATTGTGCTATAAATACTGTACATTGCCTCATTGATGGGGAGAGAGAAAAAAAACCTTAGTGGTGTAAGAGGCACACTGTAAACTCCATTCCCCATTATTAAAACAAAAGGAGCAAGAGTCTCTATTAAAGAGTAGATTAGTCGAACTTTCGAGCTGGTGAACCACTATATATTCACTGTGTGAATCATCCCGATCCCCAAAATTTGTTTATCACAATCTCCTCGAGCCCTGAAGCTCAGACCCAAGCTGCCAACCATAATTCATCCCTTCTACTCATCCAAGTTAATTTACACCATCAGTTTGACGCCGTCTATGGGAACGATAGTTCTCGTTACAAGTACGCTGATTCTTCAATAACTGATGGTCTCAACCCATAACATGAGCAGAAGCCAAATGAATATCCCATGAATGCAGAACCAGTAGGAGAACACAAGTAGACATCACGAGGATCCACAAGATTTCTTCCCAACCGCATATATCAATCCTTCTATGGCAGATCCTAGAATAAACAACAAGTTGGAGGCCTTCTGCTTGGTAAATCAATGCTTGATAAAGAAAAATGAGGAACTTCTGAAGCTTTTGCGACAACCACAGGAAAAACAACCAGCCCAAGGAGGCCAGAATGATCCCCCTCAAAGGGAATCGCTACCCCTTGATCCATTCCGGGAGGACAATGAAAGAGGAGAAAATAGCTAGGTTCCCCAACCTCTTTTGAGGAATGGAACAATGAAGAGGTGCAGAGCTGAAGTAATGAGATTGAGAGGAATAACCTCCACCCAGTCCAGCAAGAACGAAAAGACCAATATTGGGAGCAGCGCNGAGAAAATAGCTAGGTTCCCCAACCTCTTTTGAGGAATGGAACAATGAAGAGGTGCAGAGCTGAAGTAATGAGATTGAGAGGAATAACCTCCACCCAGTCTAGCAAGAACGAAAAGAGCAATATTGGGAGCAGCGCTTCAAAGATATTCAACAGGAGCTTAGCCACATGAAGGAGGCCGTGAAGGGTAAGACCCTAGTAACCATGGACGCCTTGGTGTAGCAAACCGAGTCTCTATTCACTCCTGGGGTATTGCATTTTTCCCTCCCACCAAAATTCAGAATGCCGCAAGTAGAAGCTTTTAATGGAACTAGAGACACCATGGACCACCTAAACACCTATAAAAATCAGATAGAGTTGCATGGATATCAAGACCCTGTTCGTTGCCACGCCTTTGCTATAACCCTAAAAGGATCAGCTTTAGCATGGTTTAACCGGCTTCGCCCAGCCTCGATTTCCTCATTCAAAGAGCTCTCAATATCCTTTGTGTCTCACTTCATTGGAGCTCGGACATACAGAAAGCCGAGCTACCATTTTCTAAATGTGAAGCAGGAACCTCAGGAAAACCTAAGGTCCTATGTCCAAAGATTTAATTCAGAATCCCTAAAAGTAGATGTCCCAGATGAGAAATTCACAATTACTGCTTTCATAGCAGGATTGGGGATACAGTCAAAGGATTTGATGTTCTCCATATCCAAAAATCCTCAAGCAAGCATGGCTGAGGTGTTGGCCAAAGTAGAAAAGTATATCAACGATGAGAAAGCTCTCCTTTCAAAGATAGGGAGTCCATCTTCCGAGAAAGGCAAGGAAAATGAGGAAAACAAAAGAGATTGGAGTCCTACGAAAGAAATAGAAAGAAACAGGTCTCCAAGAAGAGACAGATCTCCTAAGAAAGGTAAAGAACGTTCCCCAAAAAGGAGGGAAAATGTCAGAGACAGTCTAAGCCCCCCACAGCCTGACCTACAACCAAGGTATGCACCTCAGCAGTACACCCCACTCACTGCCACAGTNTCCATCTTCCGAGAAAGGCAAGGAAAATGAGGAAAACAAAAGAGATTGGAGTCCTAGGAAAGAAATAGAAAGAAACAGGTCTCCAAGAAGAGACAGATCTCCTAAGAAAGGTAAAGAACGTTCCCCAAAAAGGAGGGGAAATGTCAGAGACAGTCTAAGCCCCCCACAGCCTGACCTACAACCAAGGTATGCACCTCAGCAGTACACCCCACTCACTGCCACAGTATCCCAAATCCTGTATGAGGTGCAAAATGAGAAGTTCTTAAGATGGCCTCCTCGAATGAAAGCAGATCCAGTAAAGAGGGATCCTACAAAGTTTTGGGAATATGACAGGGATCATGGTCACCATACCGATGATTGCATTCAACTCAAGAAAAAGATTGAGTTCTTGATACAAATGGGGCAGTTACTTNATCCCAAATCCTGTATGAGGTGCAAAATGAGAAGTTCTTAAGATGGCCTCCTCGAATGAAAGCAGATCCAGTAAAGAGGGATCCTACAAAGTTTTGGGAATATGACAGGGATCATGGTCACCATACCGATGATTGCATTCAACTCAAGAAGAAGATTGAGTTCTTGATACAAAGGGGGTAGTTACATCATTTTATTGCCTATGATGCTCAAAACAGAGCTCCACTGCCCTAAGCACCTCAGCAGCAAGCCCCCATGCAGCATCAGCAACCCCTAGGGGAAATTAGAGTAATATCAGGGGGATTTACAGGTTGAGGGGAATCCAACTCGGCTAGGAAAGCTCACTTACGTAGGGTCAGAGCTGATGAAACGATAAAGGTACATACTATTTCCAAGAGTCCACGTCTGGATATGCCAATCACCTTCTTAGACTCAGATCTAGAAGGATGCCAACATCCCCATGACGATCCTTTAGTAGTAATAGCGGTCGTTGCCAATAAAACTATTCAACGAGTTTTGATTGACAACGGGAGCTCTGCANGATATGCCAATCACCTTCTTAGACTCAGATCTAGAAGGATGCCAACATCCCCATGATGATCCTTTAGTAGTAATAGCGGTCGTTGCCAATAGAACTATTCATCGAGTTTTGATTGACAACGGGAGCTCTGTAGACATCATCTTTGCACCAGCATTTGATAAGATGGGAATAGGCAGAGAAAAGCTCAAGCCAGTAACCACCCACCTATTGGGATTCTCAGGAGAAATGGTACTTCCATTGGGGTCAATTCAGCTATTGCTCATAATTGGGGACCCTCCCTGCCAGACCTCCACGTCTACAAGATTTCTGGTAATTGACGCCCCTTCTGCGTATAACATGGTGCTAGGAAGACCTTACCTCAATGCAATGAGGACTATACCTTCAGCTTACCACTTGGTGATGAAGTTTCCTATGAAAAATGGGGTGGGTACTGTCCAAGGAGATTAGCGTGTGGCACGAGAATGCTACATGGCGTCTGTCAAGAGAAAGGAGGTCAAAAATATTCAACTGGACGAGCTTGACAGGAGAGATGAACTGGACACTAGGCCAACACCATTGGAAGAACTAGAGCTTGTCCAGCTTGATGAAAAGTCAGAACACCTTGTTTACGTCGGGTCTAAACTAAACAGGGAAATAAAAGACCTTTTCATCTAATTCTTGAAGGAGAACATGGAGGTATTCACCTGGAAGAAAGAAGATATGGAAGGAATTGACCCCTCAGTNGACCTTTTCATCTAATTCTTGAAGGAGAACATGGAGGTATTCACCTGGAAGAAAGAAGATATGGAAGGAATTGACCCCTCAGTTATCACGCACAAGTTAAGTGTGAATCCCATCTGTAAGCCTATGAAGCAAAAATGAAGAAGTTTTGCCCCAATGCGCCAGAAGGCAATCAAAGAGGAGGTCAATAAACTTCTCCACGCCAGAGCCATCAGAGAAGTGGATTACCCTACATGGTTAGCCAATGTGGTCCTTGTCAAGAAAACCAACGGCAAGTGGCAACTTTGCATTGACTTCACCGATCTTAAACGAGCATGCCCAAAGGATAGCTTTCCCCTACCTCGGATCGACTTAATAGTAGATGCCACCGCTAGACACGAGCTCTTTAGCTTCATGGACGCTTTCNCGATCTTAAACGAGCATGCCCAAAGGATAGCTTTCCCCTACCTCGGATCGACTTAATAGTAGATGCCACCGCTAGACACGAGCTCTTTAGCTTCATGGACGCTTTCTCAGGCTATAATTAGATTAGGATGGACCTCACTGACCAGGAGAAAACCTCATTTGTGACTGAGCAGGGAACATACTGTTATCAGGTTATGCCTTTTGGGTTAAAGAATGCAAGAGCCACCAACCAGCGTCTAGTGAATCGAATGTTCCAAAGGCAAATCGGAACGTCCATGGAGGTCTATATCGACGATATGTTGGTAAAATCACTAAAGGCAGAGCTCCACATTGCGCATCTAACATAATCGTTCCAAGTCCTTAAGGAATATAAGATAAAACTCAACCCGGCGAAATGTGCCTTTGGAGTATCGGCAGGGAAGTTTTTGGGCTTCATAGTCAACAGTAGAGGAATTAAGGCTAACTCAGAAAAGGTTAAGGCAGCNTCGACGATATGTTGGTAAAATCACTAAAGGCAGAGCTCCACATTGCGCATCTAACAGAATCGTTCCAAGTCCTTAAGGAATATAAGATAAAACTCAACCCGGCGAAATGTGCCTTGGGAGTATCGGCAGGGAAGTTTTTGGGCTTCATAGTCAACAGTAGAGGAATTAAGGCTAACCCAGAAAAGGTTAAGGCAACNCCGGCGAAATGTGCCTTGGGAGTATCGGCAGGGAAGTTTTTGGGCTTCATAGTCAACAGTAGAGGAATTAAGGCTAACTCAGAAAAGGTTAAGGCAACCCTGGATATGCAACCACTATCTAATGTAAGGGAGATCCAACGCTTGACTGGGAGAATAGCTGCCTTGAGTCGTTTTGTGTCCATATCAAGTGATAAGTGTCAACCCTTCTTTCAAATCCTGAAAAAGGCGTTCCAATGGGACATCCAGTGTGAAGAAGCATTCAAAANCATCTAATGTAAGGGAGATCCAACGCTTGACTGGGAGAATAGCTGCCTTGAGTCGTTTTGTGTCCATATCAAGTGATAAGTGTCAACCCTTCTTTCAAATCCTGAAAAAGGCGTGCCAATGGGACATCCGGTGTGAAGAAGCATTCAAAACTTTGAAGGTATACATAAACTCCCCTCCTATTCTGGTAAGTCCATTGGAGGGGGAAGTACTTACTCTTTATCTAGTTGTCTCAAATTTCTCAACTAGTGCAGCACTAGTAAGGGAGCGAGACAAGTCTCAACAACTAGTATACTACTGCGGCAGAGCTCTGAGGNGCACTAGTAAGGGAGCGAGACAAGTCTCAACAACTAGTCTACTACTGCGGCAGAGCTCTGAGGGGGCAGAGGAGAGGTACCCAAACATAGAGAAGCTTGCTTTAGCATTATTGACTACGACCAGGTGACTCGGACCATATTTTCAGGCTCATACTATCGAAGTCCCAACAGAACAGCCGATGAAGCAAGTGTTGCACAAACCAGAGTCTTCAGGAAGGCTGTTAAAGTGGGGCATAGAGCTCAGTGAGTTTGACATCAGATTTAAGCCTAGAACTGCGATCAAAGGGCAAATTCTAGCAGATTCCATCATGGAATACACAACTCCAGCACCTATGGAAGCAACACAGTTAGTGCCTGACCTCCCCACATGGGAACTTTCTGTAGATAGAGCTACCAACGCTCAAGGAAGCGGTGCAGGTTTGATATTGACCTCTTTAGATGGGATAGACATCGAGTACGCCCTCAGGTTTGGGTTTAAGGCTTCAAACAACGAGGCAGAATATGAAGTTGTCATTGTTGGACTCAATCTTGCTCACTTAATGGAGGCTGAGCAGTTGGAGATCTGTAGTGATTCCCATCTGGTAGTAAAATAGATAGAGGAGGCTTATGAAGCCAAAGGTGAGAAAATGGTCCTTTGCCTCAAAAAGGTACATGAGTTGATCAAGAAGTTCGTGCAACTTAAGATTAGACTTGTCCTAAGAGCTGAGAACTCGTAAGCAAAAGCCTTCGCGAGGTTGGCAATAGCTTCGCAGGAAAGTTTGGACAAGTTAATTCTAGTGGAGCACCTAGCAGAACCATCTGTGTGCATTGAGAATGAGGAAGTGCTACCTGTACAAAACCCACCAAGCTGGATGGACCCCATCCTAGGGTATCTTAAGCATGAAACTTTGCCAAAAGATCTCAAAGAAGCTGCAAAGCTAAGAACCAAGTAAGCCAGGTTTTCTATTTTGTAGGGAAACTTATACAAATGACGTTTTTCAACACTTCTTCCTAAATGCGTGGCAGGCGAAGACGCCAATTACATACCCAGAGAAATCCATGAGAGAGTCTACGACAACCACATCGGAGCTCGGGCTTTAGCAGGAAAGATGTTAAGGCAGGGGTATTATTGGCCCACGATGCTCAAGGATGCAACAAACCTGGTCAAAAGATGTAAGGTTTGCCAAATGCACGCCAACATCCCTCATTGCCCACCAGAACTCTTAACCTCGGTGGTTAGCCCATGGCCTTTCCAGCAATGGGGTCTGGACATACTTGGACCCCTTTCTACCAGTATGGGATAGTGTGAATTTGTCATCATTGGGGTAGACTACTTCACCAAGTGGGCAGAAGTAGAACCCTTAGCAACAATTACGGAACAAAAGGTCCAAAACTTCATGTGGAAATCAATAATCTACAGGTTTGGTATTCACAGGGCAATCGTCTCTGACAACAAAAAGCAATTTGACAATCTAAAGTTCAAAAATATCTGTGCCGAGCTCGGGATAAAGAACTACTTTTTAGACCCAGCCTATCCTCAGTCTAACGGGCAAGTGGAGGTCACCATCAAAACCATAAAAGCAGCTCTGAAAACCAAATTGGAAGATCTAAAAGGTAAATGGGTGGAACACCTCCCAGAAGTACTTTAGACATATAGAACAACAGCCAGGTCAGTAACTCAAGAAACACCGTTTGCCTTAACCTTTGGAACTGAAGTAGTGTCACCTGTCAATGTTGGGCTCCCATCCCTCAGGATTGAGTTCGCAAACAATGGACACAATGATAAGTCCCTTATGTTGAGCTTAGATCTCTTGGAAGAAAAGAGAGAAACAACTCTACATCGTACTAGGTATTACTAAAGGAAGATAGCTAGGTACTACGATAGGAAGGTTAGACACAGGAGTTTTAAGGTAGGAGACCTCGTACTTAGAAAATTTTTGTTAGCAAGGAAGGATCCCACTCATGGAAAGTTGGGGCCTAATTAGGAAGGTCCCTGTATCATCTCACGAGTGATCAGACCCGGGAACTATGAGTTACAAATAGAGGAAGGGAAAATCCTATCTCATTCTTGAAATGCAAAGCATCTTAAGAGATTCTTTTAGTAAGCTCCTTCAGTAAAAAAAGATATTTTCAAAAAAATAGCAAGTTTTTTTTTATTCATCCTTGTGTAAATTTTAGAAATAGCTCATAAGTTAAAGATGAACTCTTCAGCTCATAAATTACATATGAGCTCTTCAGCTCATAAGTTAAAGATGAGATCTTCGGCTCACAAATTACAGATGAGTTGTTCAGCTCATAAGATAAAGATGAGCTATTCACCTCATAAAATGCAGATGGGCTCTTCAGCTCATAAATTAAAGATAAGCTCTTCTAGCTCAAGGCAAGATCCTCAGATTATAAACATGCAAAAGAGATTTAAAGAAAAATCACAAGCACAACAATCAACGAAAGAGAACTTAGCCATCAAGTGAAGAAAAAGTTCAAAGTCTCTATTATAGTATAAATGGAAGAAACAAGATAACTACAGGGAAAGATCTTAGTCACCCCGAAGGCGTTTTTTGAGCTCAACTGCCTATTCCCTTAGACAGATGTTTTCTTCCTTTAGCTCATCTCTTTCTTTCTCTGTCTCCGAGAGAAAATTCATAAGCTTCTACCCTAGCTGATGAAAAAAGAACAGTTCCTAGCAAAGACAAGGAGGAAGTAGAACTATAGGAAGAACCACCCCTCTTACGCCTTCCGAGATTAGTACTAGCACCTTTATCTCCATCAGATTTCGAAGGAGAGTAATCAGAGCCTAGGTAAGAAACAAAATCCATCGCAGCTCTAGCAGCACTGAACATAAAGAGGTTGTCTGACGTCATAAGCTCAACAAAGGACATAGGCTCAGCATTGATTATCTGTTCGACCCTCATCTCCTCCACCAGGTCCAGGTCAGGAACACCTGCAAAGCAGAACAAAGTTTCCAATAAAGGCACACCATCATTGAACCTAACCGGTAAAGGCAATCAAGACACTAACCTATGTAAGAATAGCTCTTCCAAGACCGAGGAACTCTGCATTCTCTATAGTGCAGCTCGATGGACGTCCAAGATTCCCCAGAAAACAAAGAAGAAACGCTGAGCCCATCCTTCAGGAGGGGAAGGGAGATCAAGCACCAGACATCGCAGTTCAAAATGTCTCCACCAAAAGCAAATGAAGCTGGGGACCTCATCATCTTCAAGGTCAAAAAAATAGAGGAACTCAACTACAGCAGGAAATTCGTCATTGCCCCGCAAGCGCCAGAAGATGAAAAAGATGATCATGGTAGCCCAACCATTGGGAGAAAGGTGAAAAGGACATAAGCCACAGTAAGCCAAGATGTACCCAACAGAAGGATAAATGGGAAGGCATTGTCCCATTTCCAAAGCTCCCTCAAAGAAGCAAGTCTCCCCCGGTAGAAGATAGTTGTAGGGCTCGTTAGAAGTTGGAGCCTACAGAGGCAACTCTAAGTTAAGGAAAAACCTCTTCTTTATCCCCTCCAAATCCGAAGTTGATATGATAGAAGGAACTAAATAGTGAAGATGCCACTCCTATTCAATCCCAAAGGCGCTTCGTCCCCTGAACAAAGGCAAAACTGGGGCAGCCATAAAACCCTCAAAGAAGAAGAAGCAAAGAATGTGCAACCTTCGGGATTCAAGAAAAGCTTCTAGGAGTGAAAGAAGGTTCAAGAAATTATAGCAAATCCATAAAAAACATCCTAAGTCGGTTTAATTGAATCAAGACATTAGCAAAACCCAAAGTCGGCGAACCTTTGGGTTTCCTAATTAAAAAGACAGTCATCCTTTTGAAAGGTAGTTGAGCGCCAAAGGCAATGGCCTCAACATTGCCTTGGCAGATCTACTCTTAGCTACACAACCTCTAACCTGGGAGGCTGGATTTCTAGAGCTCTTGAGGAGGAGTCTCAGATTCCTTTGGGATGAGGCACTAACAGAAATGAGACAATCCAAACTGTTATGCTTCAAGGAGGTCTGAATAACCCCTTGAAGCAAAGGGGGCAAGGGAAGCATAAACAAAAAAAATAACTAAGAGTCGGATGCGCATTTCAAAACTGAAGTTACAGCTTAGAATGCAAGCTCAGAGTTAAGCTTTGATACCAAAACTTTGTAATGCCCCAAAACCCACCTGGACGACATTACAAATTAAAAACCATTCACATCATGAGAGCAACTAAATAATTTATCCATAAAGAAATTTCATTCATCAAATATATCATTTACAATATCATCCCAAAAGAATAGGTCAACCATGACCACTATATCCAAAAGAATACATCAAGCTATGAAAATTACATCCCAAAAGAATTACATTTAAACTTAGCAGCAAAATAAATAAAATACTAGACTATACATGATCGTAAATAATTTTCCTAGTCTAGCATAAAAATAAACTATAACTTTAGACGTCTACCTCGAGATCCACGAACCCGTCTAATGGAGCTTCCAAATGTGTCAGTTTCTCAATTCCCAAATCCTCCTCCAGTATATAATTTGAAAAATGAAGTTTGTAAGGGGGTGAGCACTAAGCTCTGTATCAACATTTCTTTCAAACTCGAACAAGGTTTAGAAAAACATATAAAAATGGTCGATCACCTTTCACAAATAACATATATGAATTTCGAAAGAAAACGGGACATTTAAACTGATCTAAAGTTTAAGCAACAGTAATAATTTAATGCATAAGTGAAACCAATATACAACTAATAATTCATTCTATCATAAACCGTTTCTCCTAAGTTCTTGCGGAATTTCAAACTTCCCAAAATTCTTGTAGAAATTATTTCTGGTACAATGAACAATAACCCACTACAGTATTCGTATCTCTGGTATGAAGTAAGACCTCACATGGATACCATCGAAAATATCATGGCCCACATACAATCTACACAAATCCTCGCAAGGATATCCAACCTTTAGAAAGGGCGTATGCCAACACCATGGCAGTGACATATCCAACCAACTAGTAGTATACTAATCCCTTTTTCCATAATAACCCGTAAGCGATAATGGTTTAGTCCTTGCAAGGCACTAACCCTATTACGAGTGGTAGAAAAAGTTCTAACCTACACAGAGTAAGAAGACATCTACACACTCCAAGATACCCGATCAATAGTAGCCCATGTTTATCCAACAGTCACACAAGAGATACAATACCAACAATTTCCTCAAATAACAACAACTCCATAAATCCCCAATTTTGCATGTAGTGTTTCAATAG
Organism: Ilex paraguariensis; assembly: GCA_963454935.2. NCBI lineage: Eukaryota > Viridiplantae > Streptophyta > Magnoliopsida > Aquifoliales > Aquifoliaceae > Ilex > Ilex paraguariensis. Next base: position 918,712 of record CAUOFW020001403.1, read on the forward strand.
AACAATTGAATAAAATACAAGAGATCATCATCAATATCATTTTAGTACTCAACTCAAAGCATTATAATTTCGAAATCAATAATAAAGAAATAATTTAAGAAGAAAATTCATCACTCTCCAAAAACTAGGATTTTAAAGAAAGAACAAAGAAGTAAAACATGATAATAATGGCAAAAAGACCAAGAAAAGATGATTTCATAGCAAATATATAAGATTTAGAGTCAAAGAATACATATATATTAGCCCTAGCATCAATGGACAAGAATGGAAGAAAACCCCCTACCTTGTAATCAAGAATTTCAAATCAAAAGTCCAAGCTTTAAAGACCTTCTTCCTCCCTTTTCTTTCTCTCTTTATCTTCTCCTAGAGTTCTAAGAGGTGTGGGGTGAGAGTGGAATGAAAGAATGGGACAAATGGGGCTTAGAATGGTGTTTTAAAACATAAAAATCTCATTTTTTTTTTATTGTTTGGCAAGCTTTAAATAAAGCGTACCGGTACGTAGTACCGGTACTGTTTAGCCTCTGGAGTTGGGCGTACCGGTACAGTTTGATTGACAGATTTTTACTCCAACTTTCAGTGCAGTTTTGGCCCATTTAGAAGTCAAATTGAAAAAGTTTTGTGAAATACACTTTTATAGTCCTAGAAGTCTACTATCTATTGTCAAAATTTCAGATCAAATTGACTTCAGAATAAAAAGTTATGACTACAACACTAGATGGTGTCTAAAATCCTTGTACCCAAATTCTCTCTAAAGTGTGTTGTAACTCCGAAATACTTTCTCACTTCTAATATACCCCATATTACTTCTCCTAAGATTTCTAGACCTTCCGGATTCAATGAAAATTTTATTTTGACCTAAAAATATTTTGAACTTACCTAACAACCTCTTCCAAGTTTAAATACTTTCGCAACTTAAACTTCACAATCAATTTGCCTCCCAATAGTTATTTCTACCGTTATAATCTATGTGGTTCATTCTTATGTCATTACATGTATTAGAATTACTAAATAATTATATCATTATATTAATATAAACATGTGGGGGTTGACACCAACAGAGGTTACAAAAGTTACAGTTTAGACTCAGAGTTACACAAAAAAAATGTATATCCTAAGTTCCAAAAGGTGGAGTAGACTCAATAATTGAAGTCTCAACAACAGGAATAGGAAGAGAGCTTGGAAGCTCGGCATCCAATGCTCCTGAAAGCTTAGTAGGTGAAGTGTCTGACAGACTAACAGCCGGGGTTGCTGGAAGAGAAGGGGTTGGAAGCTCGGTGATCGAAGGCCCAATAATTCTTGAAGCAGGGAGTGAGTTCAGGGCCAGAGCAATAGAAACAAGATCAGCTGAGAAGGGAGCAACCCCTGAGGCTACGGTAGAAGTCGCAGGGAGCTTGAAAGCCATTGGAACAGGGGAAATAACAAGGGAAGAAGCTATGGGCGCCTCAGCACCTTCAGAAGGTAAGGGGAACTAGTTGCTGGCCANTAAAGAAAGAATTTAAGAAGAAAATTCATCACTCTCCAAAAACTAGGGTTTTAAACAAAGAACAAGGAATTTCATGGGTATTCAACCCTAACTTGTGTAAAACATGATAATAATGGNAGCTTAGTAGGTGAAGTGTCTGACAGACTAACAGCCGGGGTTGCTGGAAGAGAAGGGGTTGGAAGCTCGGTGATCGAAGGCCCAATAATTCCTGAAGCAGGGAGTGAGTTCAGGGCCAGAGCAATAGAAACAAGATCAGCTGAGAAGGGAGCAACCCTTGAGGCTACGGTAGAAGTCGCAAGGAGCTCGAAAGCCATTGGAACAGGGGAAATAACAAGGGTAGAAGCTATGGGCGCCTCAGCACCTTCAGAAGGTAAGGGGAACTAGTTGCTGGCCACAACGCTGTTTTCCTCAACCTCCTCTTCATTAGGGATGTCAAAATCAAAATCTTGACCAGGGTATGTCTTTTCAGCCATGTCTTGGAAAGCAAGCCATCCAGTGACCCACTTAGTACTGACATCATCCCTCAATTTGGCTACGTCATCCTTCAACTCGACTATTAGATCATCTTTTTGATTAATGATAGTTTTCTTCTCCTCAAGCTCCTTGTGTATGATGTCGTTCACCTCGGACAAATTGTCATACTCTCTTGTCATGTTCTTAAAAGAGCGAAGGGCTTCATAGGTCTCCTCACAAGCTTTGACCCCAAGCATTATTCTTAAGCTCAAGCTCATCTCTGATCTTCCTCTCCTCCCTTTCCTTCTCAATTTCTAGACCGTGGATAATAGTAACTTCCTTCTCCACCTGCTCCTGAAGTTCCTGATTCTGAATACGAAGATCTTCATTGGCAAAAGACAATTCAGTGACTTTAAGCTCGTAAGCCTTCGTGACCTTAGCTGAGTCCTCCAGAGATTGGATTCTGCCCATCAAGCCTTTCACATGGAGAGCTAGCTAAGAGCAGGCAGCAAGAAATTAGAGGTCAACATCATTTATGAATGCATATACAAAAAAAGAAAGGGAGAGAAGTGGGAGAGTAGACATTTACAACAGTTGCTTTATGAAGAGTTGAGCTGATAGAAGTCTCAAGGGGCATGATGGAGGCTCTTTTAACATCAGATTCATGAATAATAGAGCTAATGGCCCCAAAAACAAGCTCAATATTGTCAAAGAAAGAGCCCTAGTCACTTTCCATTTTAGGGCTTTTCCCCTTCTTAATTCTGGAGCTCTCATGGCTTGACAAGGGAATCCTATCGGGTGATGCCAGAGAACTGGGAGTGGGAAGAACTCGAGTAATCGTCCCCAAGGCCCTATCAACCTCAAAAGAAGTAGGGGGAGGTCTACCCTTGCTCAAGGACCTCACTAGGGGCGAACGGAGATCTCCTAAGGGAAGAACCCTCTGTAGATTGTGGAGTGGATGAAGGCTGGATGATCAAGGGTGGAGTTGGAATGGTAGAGCTGGGGGTCACACTCTTTTTTGGCACTTTGGCTGGAGGAGTAGTTTCGCTACCAGAACCAACCTCAGCCTTGTGTTTACCACCGCTCCTGGCCTTCTTTAATTGATAAAGCTTAGCTTGGAGCTCTGCTGTGGAAGGCTTCATCATGGAAGGACCTAAAAACCAAGGACAGGTAAAAATATAAATAAACAAGGTACAAGAAGAAAGGGGAAGATCAGAGTTGGATAGGTCAGGGTATTACCAGCGGCCTCCTCTGCACTGACAACAGAAAGGGGAATCGGGGCTTCAATCGTAGTCTTTGGGAGACTGAATCCTTGCGCTACGAGAATCCAATGTTTGATGAGCTCAGAGTACCTCTCTGATTCACAACCTTTTAGGGACAACAAGACCTGCTCGTCATCAGCACTGAGTTCAGGGCGAACACCTAAAAAAAAAAAAAAGAATATAAGAAACAAAAAGAGATCAGCAAAGAAAAGCTACTGAAGCCGACCCTAGCTCACATATATTTGCACTTACCCAAGTTGTCAGGGGCTTTCTAAGCCCGAGGGACTAGAAGAGAATCTGAATTGTCCATAGGGTTGTATTCCCATTGATCACCCCCACGAAGAAGAAATTTTTCTCAAGCCTTTTTGAGAGCTTGGGAGGTCGGTGATGATTACTTTAGCTTTAACCCGTTTAGAGATATACAAGAAACCATAGGAAGAGGTATACGTAACATTAAAACACTCCATAACCAGGGAGACAGTGGGAACCCCAAGTTTATGCTTCTTAAAGAAAACAAGAAGACCCACCAGAATACTCCAGAAGTTAGGGGAGAACTGAGCAGGGAAGACGTTAAAATGCTGCAAAACGCTCTTGATAAATGGGTGCATAGGAAAGCGAAGACCATTCTCAAAGGCGGCCTTGAAAAAATAAACTTTTTTGTGGACTTGGGCAATGAATGAGGTAAATTTATCTGGACACCAGTATTGGACACCAGAAGGAAAGCTAAAACGAGCGCTAAGAACTTTCATAAGAGGAGGAGAGACCTCACTGAAGCTCACATGTTCTGCAGTTCTGAAAGTAGCACCTGCACCCTCAGCGTTGTCGGAGATACCAACTCTGCTAACTTTGGCCTTACCCTTGTTAGGATTTTTGGGAATGGGGGGTGGTAGATGAGGGAATTTCCTCAGCATTTCCCTCGGTATCAGCAGAATCAATACCGAGAAATTTATCAATCTCCTCACCCACATCACTTAAATCAGAATCTTCCTCAGCAGACCTGGTCCCTAGAAGGGAAACAGAACAGGGGGTAGCTCCAGAAGAAGCAGACATAGTTAGGGAAGAAAAAGGGAGTCTGAAAGTACGATAACGAGAAGGAATATTTACAGAACACTCTCTAAAAGTCAGGGGGTAACACAACAACTACCAATAAGAAAAACCCTAGCAGTTGAATAAGGGTCTAAAAAGAGAGGAATACGAGACATAGATCAACCTTGGTTCCAAAAGTAGCAGAATCAAAAAGTCCAAAAATACAGAAACCACCTCAGGCTTGAGGGATCCAGAACAAGGAGATGAACATAGAGTAAGAAGTGTACCTAAGTGAGGATCGACAGAAGACCAAGGCTTGAAATAAAAGCGAGGAGTGAACTTCGTTTAAAACCAGAGATTGAATTAGGGAAAATCGATTTCTCAACAAAACCCTAGGGACACCAGCAAAATTAAAAAATCTAAAATTGTAGGAAGAAGAGAGGGAAAAGCCTGGAGAGGGAGTTTAAAAGGCAAAATGAGCCATTTCCCTCAACTCAGGGGCATTTAAAGCTATCGTTAGAAAGTGGAGAACATGCACAAGAAACAATAAAAAAAATGATTACTGGTAATTGTCACAAACTTGTTTGCGCACAAACTGAGGTCAGCACGTGGAGGTCTACCCCCTAGTTAAGTGTTAGTTCATCCCTTACCCAAGTCAGCTTGGTCAAGAGATGAGAGACAACTGATGGTACATAGAGTAACTTCCAAAATGTGAGATGAGGCACGGAGGTCGAATAAGGAGGTCAGACAAGACATGCAGAGCTCAAAGGACCAAAGCTAGAGCTATTCCCAAACAAGACAGTAACGGAGGTGACGAGAGAACAACTGGGCGTTAAGAGGACCCCTAAAGATGGCAAAGAATCATATTCAGGGCGCAATACCCTCAACCACCCAAGATCTCTTTCTAAAATCAAGGAAAGTCCCGCAATTGAAGAACAAAGATCTCACTTCAAATCCCTTAGAGATACTAATTGTGCTATAAATACTGTACAGTGCCTCATTGATGGGGAGAGAGAAAAAAAAAACCTTAGTGGTGTAAGAGGCACACTGTAAACTCCATTCCTCATTATTAAAACAAAAAGAGCAAGAGCCTCTATTAAAAAGTGGATTAATCGAACTTTCAAGCTGATGAACCACTATATATTCACGGTGAGAATTATCCCAATCTCCAAAATTTCTTTATCACAATCTCCTCAAGCCCCGAAGCACTGACCCAAGTTGCCAACCATAAATTCATCCCTTCTACTCATTCAAGTTAATTTACACCATCAAATGCAATTAATCGAGATAAGTTGATAATTTTTATCGATAATTTGAATTTGAATTCAAATTTGTTGTCGTATTTTTTAAATTTTGATATATCTATATCTAATCCAAAAAAATATATGTTTTTATATAAATATTAAAAAATTGAGTAATAATTTGAAAACATTTGGTTAAAATTCAAATGTAACTTATTAAATTTAAGTTAAATAAAATTATTCAAATCAGATTGAATTTTAAATTATTAATAAATTTAAATATGAATCATAAAAATAAAATTTATCGGATAAGTCATCCTGGTATGCACACGTCTATGATGTAACGCCGCCACCACCACCACCACCACACCGTACACGTTACGAAGAGTAACGACCACCACACCGTACACGTTTCGAAGAGTAATTGTTCATTATCATCCATTCGTTTCCGGAGAGACCGAGAGGGAGGGGATATGGAGAAAGATACCTGCTTCATCATTGTCGTCTTACTCTGCATCTCTGCACTCTTCAAGCCCCTTTTCAATCTTATTTTCGTCTCTTCTTCCTCTTCTATTAACTACTTCAAGGAGCGGAAGAAGAAGAAGCTCCCTCCAGGACCCCCTAGCATTCCGGTGATAGGAAACCTCCTATGGCTGCTGAAGTCATTCTCCGAGATCGAACCAATACTCCGGGACCTCAGGGTCAAGTACGGCCCTCTCATCACCCTGGAGATTGGGTCTCGGCCGGCCATATTCGTGGCTAGCCACTCAATCGCTCATCAAGCCCTCATCCAGAATGGCGCCGTTTTCTCTGACCGCCCAAGGGCCCTGGCCACCAGCAAAATCATGAGCAGCAACCAGCACAACATCAGCTCAGCCGCCTACGGCTCCACCTGGCGCCTCCTCCGTCGCAACCTCACCTTTGAGATCCTCCACCCCTCCCGGGTCAAGTCCTACTCTCCCGCCCGTCGTTGGGTCCTTGGAATCCTAATTAATGGCCTCCTCAAATCTGCCCAATCGGAATCGGTGGTGAGGGTGGTTGACCATTTCCAGTACGCCATGTTCTGCCTGTTGGTCCTCATGTGCTTCGGTGACAAGCTCGATGAAAATCAAATCAAACGTGTTGAGACCGTACAACGCCGTTTGCTTTTGAGTTTCAACCGATTTAACATTCTCAACTTCTGGCCGAAACTGGGAAAGATTTTGTTTCGCAAACGATGGAAAGAGCTCTTGCAGCTGCGCCAGAACCAGGAGGACATATTGATCCCTCTTATCAAATCTCGAATAAGAGCAAAACAAGAGCAACATAGCGAAGAGAATGAGGGAAGTAAGGCTGATGGTGATGAGCAAGTGGAGGGCATGGTGGCGTACGTGGACACTCTGGTAAATCTGCAGCTGCCGGAAGAGAAGAGGAAGCTCAACGACGGGGAGATGGTGAGCCTGTGCAGTGAGTTTCTAAGTGCCGGCACTGACACCACGTCAACTGCTTTGCAGTGGATCATGGCCAATTTGGTGAAATACCCTCACGTTCAGGCCAAGCTCTACGGAGAGATCTCCAGCGTTGTGGGATCACCGCCAGCCCCACCATCCTCCAAAAAAGGGGAGGGAAAGGGAGAAGAGACGATGAGAACCGTGGAGGAGGAGGATCTGCAGAGGATGCCATACCTGAAAGCGGTGGTGTTGGAAGGTCTGAGGCGTCACCCACCGGGGCACTTCGTGCTTCCTCACTGTGTGACGGAGGAGGTCGAATTAGAGGGTTATGTGGTGCCAAAGAATGCCACAGTGAATTTCATGGTGGCCGAAATGGGTTGGGACTCAGAGGTGTGGGATGATCCCATGGGGTTCAAACCCGAGAGGTTCTTGACTGCTGCTGCCACTGCTATTGTCACTGATGAAATTCATGGCAAAAGCAGCAAGGACGGAGGAGGCGGGGAAGCAACAGCAACTTTAGATATAACGGGCAGCAGAGCCAGAGAGATCAAAATGATGCCATTTGGTGCGGGAAGGAGGATATGTCCTGCCTCTGGTTTGGCTTTGCTTCACTTGGAATATTTCGTGGCCAATTTGATTTGGTACTTTAAATGGGCGGCTGCTGGGGGAGAGGATGGCGACGACGTTGATCTATCAGAGAAGCAAGAGTTCACTGTCGTCATGAAACATCCACTTCAGGCTCGGATTACACCCAGAGACGAATGCTACGCCTAATACTTATATGAACACATAATACTTCATATATGTGTTCTTAAATATTGATCTACTCGTGTCCTATCCTATGTGTGATTATGATCTGTTGTTGTAATGTAACTTTAATTTTGGATTTTAACATGTATGGTGGTTTATATTATACAATACAAAAGTTAGGCCTACTTAATCTTTGCTTGCTCAGTTGCCATTATGCTTTAATTCTGGAATTGGTTGGTAGTTGGATTGGAAAGGTTTTTGCCATCCCGCCTTCTTTTTTCAACAGCTGCCCCCAACTGATCCTAGATTAAGGGTGTCAATTAATCGAGTCTGGTTTGGTCCCATTTGGGACATCTGACATCATAAAGAGTCTAATTATAAATGTAAACAATCATTTATTGCAATTTGAATTGATCCTACTTTTGACCTCAAGTAATAATGGCGTGACCTCAAGTTGGTGTGCCTGTGGCTAACAATGAGAAGGCTAACATTCAGTAGATTGTAGGATGCATCAATACTCAATAAGTCCTTCAGAAGAGATCTGAGAACATATAGCTGGCGAAAGAAGCCGACAAGAAGATGCCTGCATCCCAACAGGACATTAAGGTTTCAACTATTATCCCCGAAAATTCTAACATAGCTGTGATGAATCTTGGTATAATTATTACGTATAACAAGTATGAGTGCCTTATTGGGGATGGTGGTAATCTGGTGGTGGATATCAGTCTTGCACCTTCGAAGGTCCCACCTACCTGTGGAAAATTCAATAGGTACTGATAATGCTTTGGTCATGAACAAAAATCCCCAAAGGAAAAAGAAAAAAGTGAAGAAGAGAGCTCAGGAGCAAGGGAAAGTTAGGAAAGCTGAGGGCCTAAGACTCAGCAAGCTATTCTTTCTTGATGGTTAGTATTGCCCACTGGAGTATAAGAATTCTAAATGATACCTCTAAGCAAGAGGAAATAAAGAAACTAATTAGGGGATAGAACCTAGACCTAATTACTATAATTGAAACAAAAGTGAGGATGGTAAATAGTAGCAGAATTATGCAGTATATTTCCAAAAATTGGGATTTTTGTGATAACTACCGGAGAGATTCTTATGGGAGAATTTTGATAGGATGTAATCCTGATTCCCTCCTTGTTTCTAAACTGGCTGAGTCTTACCAGGTTGTTCACTACCACGTGTAACACTTGACCAGCCAGATTAGGTTTTTTGCTTCTATTGTCTATGCTTAAAATGATGGGATTGAAAGAAGAAGGCTATGGAATGATTTATCTACGCAAACTATTCTTCATGATAATGAACCTAGGATAATCATGGGGAATTTCATTGTTATTAGAAATCTTAATGAGTCCATAGGTTATTCTGGTCATTGGAGTCAAGATATGATGGAGTTTAAGGAGTTTATCCAAAGTGCTGAACTTATGGATCTCAGATTCTGTGGCTTATTCTATAAATGGAGCAACAATCGACTATGAGATAGATGCATTTTTAGGAAGCCAGATAGAACATTAATTAATGAAAGATGGGTTACAACTATACAACAAACTGAAGCAGAATTTTTACACTCTGGAGTTTCTGACCATTCCCTTAATGTTGTAAGGATTGGAGATCCAATGAGAATTAGGAACTCCCTTTTTAAGTTCTTCAACCACCACGCTAAAAGAGGAATTTTTTGGAGTTGGTCACTAATGTGTGGAATGAAGAGATCTCAGGGTCCTATTAGTTTAAAATTCGCAACAAACTGAAGAGACTAAAGAGTGTGTTCAGAGCCATAAGCAGAGAAAAGGGACCTATATTTGACTTGGTTAATAGGACAAAAGTTGAGCTAGATGCCTACCAAAGAAGAATTGACACCAAGCCTAGTGATCACAGTCTAAGAGAGGAAGGGAAACTGTTATTAGCAGAGTACTTAGCTGCCTCTAAAGTTGAGGAATTGTTTTACTAGCAGAAATCCAGGGTGCTATGGCTCAAAGAGGGGGACCAAAACACTAGCTACTTCAAATCTATGCTAAGAAAAAGGAACATGAAGAAAATTCTCTGAATTAGGAGACTGGATGGCTCAGTTGCAGAGGGAATACAAGATGTTAAGAGTGAAGTAGTGGAGTATTTTAAGGCCCTCTTGGGCCATCCCAACAATCTCCCTTCCAATTCCAATTCTGACAGAAGGTTATTCCTGAACAATATTATTCAAAGAAGAGTTTCTAATGTGCATGCTTTGGGCACGAATGAAAGGTTTACTGACGAGGAAATCAAAGCTGCTTTCTTCTCAATTAATAGCCATCAAGCTCTAGGTCCAGATGAATTTTATCCGTATTTCTTTAAGAAGGCTTGGCCTATTATAGGTAATGAAGTCATATCTGCTGTTAAAGAATTCTTTTCCCCAGGTAGATTGTTGAATGAATTGAANTGCAGAATATCCAGGGTCGGCATCAGCTGGCTTTGGGTGAGATCCCGTCAGCCAACCAAGCTTCCCTACACGGCCTAAGAAAAGCTGGAATGAGCGTGACCACTCAGCGAAGTTACGACCATTCAACAATTGTGCCGTAACTTTTTGAGAGATCATGCCACCGTTATTGCATTAGCTCCAAAGTGTCTTAATCTGTTTTCCATGAATGATTTTAGGCCCATATCTTGCTGTAACACAATGTATAAGGCTATATCCAAGCTTTCTGCATCCAGACTCAAATGTGTCCTACCTAAACTCATAAACAAGAATCAGGTTGCTTTTATTTCAAGTATAAGATTAAGTGATAACATCTTTTTTTCTCAAGAATTATTGAGAGACTATCATAGGAACATTGGATCTCCAGAATGTGCGGTCAAAGTGAAAAAGGCCTTTGACAATGTAAATTAGCAGTGTTCAATGGATGTTATGGAAGCATTCAATTTCCCTCCTACCTTTGGAAGATGGTTTGGCAATATATCTCTACCCTAATTTTTTCTGTTAATATTAACGGTGAGCTTGCGGGTTTCTTCCAAAGCTCTAAAGGACTCAGGCAGGGGAATCCCCTATCTCCATACTTGTTTGTCCTTGCAATGGAAGTTCTTAACCTTCTGATACAAAAAAAAATTGAGTGCAAAGAATTTAAATATCATTGGAGATGCAAGAAGGTTAAACTCACACAGCTTTCCTTTTCTGATGATCTACTGTTATTCTGGCATGGTGACTTGACTTCTGTTAATGTCCTTATGCAAGCTCTTGATCAATTCCATGTTATGTCTGGCTTGCATGTCAATCATTCAAAGAGTAATATTTTCATGTGTGGCATCCAAACTAATATGAAGGAGCAAATTATAAATTTGCTAGGATTTCTGAAGGGCAACTGCCAGTTACTTACTTGAGCATTCCATTGATATCTTCCAAAGTGAGGTCTATCCACTATAATGAATTTCTTGTTAGAAATGGAAAAGAGTGGGATCATGGTTTGATAGAGCTCTGTCCTATGTTGGCAGACTCCAACTGATCCAATCTGTTATCAGCAGTATACAGACTTACTAGACATCACACTTATATTTGCCAACATATTATTGATAAAATTGAGCAGTTAATGAGGAGGTTTCTTTGGAAAGGATCTATACAGTGGAGTTATGGTGCAAAAGTTTACTAGGAAAAGGTATGTTTGCCTAAGCAAGAGGGAGGTTTGGGTATTAGAAATTTCAAGATGTGTAATGAGGCATTGATGATGAGATATATATGGCTTCTCTTAACTGATAAACAAAATCTATGGGGTATGTGGATTCATTATTACTATCTAAGAGAGAGGAGCATATGGGATGTGAAGGCACCNATAAACAAAATCTATGGGGTATGTGGATTCATTATTACTATCTAAGAGAGAGGAGCCTATGGGATGTGAAGGCACCTACGACTTGTAGTTGGAATTGGCTTAATCTACTCAAGGATAGACATCTTATGAGACCTTTCTTGGTCCATATGATTGGGAATGCAAACAATACAAACTTATGGTTTGATAATAGGCATCCACTAGGGCCTCTTAATCTAATCAGCAAACTTGAGGAGATTCATGGGATTAAGGGGATGAGATATCGTAAGATGAAATCTATTATTTCCAACAATAGTTGGCTATATTCTGATTGGAACTCTCCTTCTACTCAAGCTATTATATACTCTCTGCCTTTCTACTTACCTAATCCCACCAAGGATGATATGGTGAAATGGTTACCTTCAGCTAATGCTAAATTCTCTGCCAATACTACTTGGGAGGTTATAAGGAGAAAGGGTTCTATTGTTAGTTGTTATAAACCGGTTTGGAATAACAAATCAGTCCCTAGATACAATTTCATTCTTTAGCTTGCCATTGCCTGTATGCTGAGCACCTTATACAAAATTCAATCCTCTACTACACACCTTGGTTACTCCATGTACTTTATGTGAAGTGGCAGAAGAGTCTCATCACCTCCTTTTCTTTGATTGCCCTTATTCAGCAAGAGTATGGAGCTCAATTCTTGCCTTGTCTGGTGTTACTATGCAGCCTAAACCTTGGGGTGAGTTTGTGGAATGAGCCGCTTCGAATTNTCTTTGATTGCCCTTATTCAGCAAGAGTATGGAGCTCAATTCTTGCCTTGTCTGGTATTACTATGCAGCCTAAACCTTGGGGTGAGTTTGTGGAATGAGCCGCTTCGAACTGGAGGGGCAAATCTATGGCAAAAATCTTACTGAGACTAAGTCTTGCTGCTTGTGTTTATCACCTCTGGATGGAGAAAAATAACAGGATATTCAGGGCCATAAGCAATTATGCTAATGTTGTTTCCAAGAATATCCATCTGGCTATCAAGAACAGAATGACTTCCATCAAGTTTAGACCTTCTAATACTAATCTGCAGCTGGCCCTTCATTGGGATTTGTTGCCTGAATGTTTTGTTTAATTGTGGAATGATTCATTTTGTTTCTTGATTGGGATTCACTTTGAAGTAAGTGTATGTGACACTCANATCAAGAACAGAATGACTTCCATCAAGTTTAGACCTTCTAATACTAATCTGCAGCTGGCCCTTCATTGGGATTTGTTGCCTGAATGTTTTGTTTAATTGTGGAATGATTCATTTTGTTTCTTGATTGGGATTCACTTGGAAGTAAGTGTATGTGACACTCACTTCCCCTTGAATTCTTTTTGTTAGGTGTTTTACTTTTGTTCTTGGGTATTCCTTTGCTTGTATTGGTTCACCTTTCCTTTTTGGTTGAATATAGTTACTTTTAGCTTCCAAAAAAAAAATATTAGATAATTAGAAATAATCGAAAAAGTTGCAGAAATTTCTTTTTAAATTAAATTTCGGGTAAGTAATTAAGTTTTTATTGATGTTTGGTATTTTCGTTTTTTTTTTTGGGGAAGAGTTTGGAACCCTTACTCAACATTGGGTCAAAAAGGGTATAAGGGGAAAAGACCTAACTTGACCTCCCGTAACTGAAAAATTTATATACAAAAATTTTCATCGAGTAATTAGCTTGATTTACTACAGCTATTCTATATTTTTTTTTTTTATTTCTTCCTCCTCCTCCTTAATAGGCCAAAAGAACTCTTCACTTTCATTCTACTGAAGTTAACAAATCTAATGAGTTGGCTAATTCAATCCAACAAATAAGGTTTGGGAAATATAAAAGAGCACCCACAGAAACACATGGTCAAAGCTACGCACCCATGAAATGACAACTATAGCTTGAGAATAGTCTGACAAAATTCTGATTCACCCTTTACAACTCAGATAGCATAATAAATTATTTGCTTATAGTGCCCAATAAAATTTAGTATTGTGTTACTTATATTTTTTAGTATAAACTCAAATTTTTGGAATTACTTATATTTTTTTGCTTACCACCTTTTTGAATGATATTTATTATTTTTTGAGAATTTGTTTTTTAACATTTCAGTAGATATCGAGAAAACAAAAAGTGGTATCAAGCATGAACTCTATTTTAGTTTTGATTTACAAGTTTTTTTTTCTAACAGTTAGCTACATTACCCTGTCCGTAATATGAACACAAAGTTGCATACAAATTCCATTTAGACAAATTCGAACAACATAACATAAAAAGGTCAAATCAAGCCTGCTTTGTAGAATAAGGGTTCAAGACATGCTTTTATTTTAGGATAATACTATGGGACTGTTTTGATATCATAATAAAGAAAATCAATGATAGTCGTAAATCTTGTCTTGATTCAATGTTCCCGAGTGCTTGATAAATCATGTGCATATTTTATATAAAAGTTGCTAGCAATTCTTTATCTTAAACTTCTATTTGTTTTTCCTGATTTGATGGCTTATACTTTTGTAGGCGTTTCTATCACACCTTCCATCTAAATTTCAACACTTGAGATGGTATATCCATCTCAACTCACTTTTGTGTATTATAAAAATAGAAAGTATTTAGTTATTATTAGTAGTATTGTTGTTATACTAGCCCCTTAAATAGCTTATGTTGGAATAATCACGAGTCTAGTGTAAAGAAAGCTTTTATCGTACATCAGATGTTTAAGACCAATGAAAGATGATTTATATGGTTAAAGAACTTCTCCACTCATGGTTAGTTAGTTTTGAGTTGAATGCTCTTACATTGTATCAGAGCTAGGCTTGAATGGTAAGTGGCTCTTGTGTGCTTAATGTATATCCTAATATGCATGTTTATTGGTTTATTCGTTAACCTCCCGTGCATGCATGGATCCCATTTGAGGGAGGGCATGGAGAGTTTCTATACTACATCGAATGATTGATCAAGATCGTCCAATGTTGATTTATATTTTTGAAGGAACTTGGCATTCATAGCCAACCAATTTTGAGTTGAACGCTCTAACACGTAAGTAATCACGTGAGGGATGTTTAGATATCCTAAGAGGTTGTAGTACCAAGAACTAAGCAGTATATCAATTGAATTTGATTGTTTTGAAAACTTAACGTAAACTTGCAAAGAAGAAATACATACAAAGAAAAGTAAGGGAGAAAATAAGACTGGTACACCAAGATTCAATCATAGTAATAACTACTTACAAGAGACGCTCTATATAAAACCCTACCCCAAGAGAAAGACTAAAATACCCCTGATAGTAAATAAGCATAAATATAAATACAATTGGAATATTTTTAATATTTTAAGGAGTTTACAAGTTTTTATAACTTTTCCCCTATTGTTAATACCACATAAATCCAGTTGAAACCACTTGAATTTGTTTTCGGTAACGATTCGTAGAAGCTTTGTTGTGGTCGTCCATATGGTGCAAGTGCCACCATTGAACTTCACCAAAATAGTAGAGTTGCATGCATATCTGTTAGCTTTTATTGAAACCTTAATATAAATTAAGGTTTCAATACAGTCTGTTTGTAATTTTTAAATAGGCACTATTCTATGCATGCTTCATGAAACCTTAGCACCCATTCAAGAATCCACATCAGGCATAGAGTATTTTTATCGATGGAGATTCTTGATTTGTCCAATTTTGGACAATNCACGTGAGGGATGTTTAGATATCCTAAGAGGTTGTAGTACCAAGAACTAAGCAGTATATCAATTGAATTTGATTGTTTTGAAAACTTAACGTAAACTTGCAAAGAAGAAATACATACAAAGAAAAGTAAGGGAGAAAATAAGACTGGTACACCAAGATTCAATCATAGTAATAACTACTTACAAGAGACGCTCTATATAAAACCCTACCCCAAGAGAAAGACTAAAATACCCCTGATAGTAAATAAGCATAAATATAAATACAATTGGAATATTTTTAATATTTTAAGGAGTTTACAAGTTTTTATAACTTTTCCCCTATTGTTAATACCACATAAATCCAGTTGAAACCACTTGAATTTGTTTTCGGTAACGATTCGTAGAAGCTTTGTTGTGGTCGTCCATATGGTGCAAGTGCCACCATTGAACTTCACCAAAATAGTAGAGTTGCATGCATATCTGTTAGCTTTTATTGAAACCTTAATATAAATTAAGGTTTCAATATAGTCTGTTTGTAATTTTTAAATAGGTACTATTCTATGCATGCTTCATGAAACCTTAGTACCCATTCAAGAATCCACATCAGACATAGAGTATTTTTATCGATGGAGATTCTTGATTTGTCCAATTTTGGACAGTTTGACAATGCACAAGTCTATATTGTAGTTAGTATCTCTCCGCTNAAAACAGATGGAGACCAACTATTTGGGCATAGAAACTTCTAGAAAAATTTCCAAGACCTAAGTTGAGAGTTTGATGAAAAATTAGAAAGTTTAACCCTTGAGAATTAGAAAACCTAATATTTGAATGTATATGTTTGTTTTTGAAAAAAAAGATTGATGATTTTTAATGTATTTTTTTTCTTCTTTTTTTTTAACAAATGGAAGATGGATTTCTGCATCAAAGCGACAAAGAATTAACTTTGTTATGTATCTGAATATTTTTGAAAACTTGTATGTGGATTAAGTTGTTGAATATTTTGATGACTTGTATAACTTTTATGAAGTGTATTTTATTTTGTGTTTTTGTTAGTATGGTATTTGATGTTAGTTTGTGGTGGATGTTGAATGAAAAGCATGTGAAATGTATTAAGTGTGTTGGTTTTTTATTGAAAAATATGTGACATAGGTATTAGTGGTGTACAAGTCAAATTTTTTATTGGAATACTATTTTTTTTTAAGGAGGATTACTTCTAAAAAAATATATTTTTTTTGCGTCGAAATTAAAATTGTCACGAAAGATTGGATGAACTTTTTTTTTTTTGTAACGTTTTTAAGCGTTGCAAATTTGTTTACACGCTTTTTGGTTCAAATTTTTAGCGACAATTAAACTTTACGTCGCAAATGTGCTTATTTAGCAATCATAAATTTGGTCACATTTTTTTATTGAACCGTTTAGCAATGTTTAATATTTGCGTCACAAATATTAAAATTTTGCGACGTCTACTTATGGGTCGCCAATGTGTTTATATTTTTATTTATGTAAAAATTTAGTTACGATGATTTTTATTTTTTTTTATTTTCTCGAAGACGATTGAACAATTTTTTAGCAATTTTTTTTTTTTAATTTTTGCGACGTTTTTTTGGTCACAGAAACTCTTTTTTACAGTCATGTCATTATTATTTCTTTCTCTAAGCAACCATGTTCATTATTNAGAAACCATTTGTGTATTGAAACTTATAGGAAAGGATAGTATCTTGTTCTGGGACCCGAGTTTAGAGTTTGACGAAAAACTAGAAAGTTCAACACTTATAATTAGAAAACCTTAAACTTGGAGCTAAAGGTCCCAATCGGCCTGTTTGCACTCCGTTCACAATGAAACAGATGGAGACCAACTATTTGGGCATAGAAACTTCTAGAAAAATTTCCAAGACCTAAGTTGAGAGTTTGACGAAAAATTAGAAAGTTTAACCCTTGAGAATTAGAAAACCTAATATTTGAATGTATATGTATGTTTTTGAAAAAAAAGATTGATGATTTTTAATGTATTTTTTTTCTTTTTTTTTTTAACAAATGGAAGATGGATTTCTGCATCAAAGCGACAAAGAATTAACTTTGTTATGTATCTAAATATTTTTGAAAACTTGTATGTGGATTAAGTTGTTGAATATTTTGATGACTTGTANACTACAGGGACCTTATTTGAGAACCTAATTTAGGAACTTAATGATGTAGTTTCAACGCAACCAATGGAATAATTGTAAGTTCTAATGTTAGATGAAGTCCAGAACCAATCTAATGGTTGTATATCATTAGATCTGTAAATAAGGTCCTTAAATTAGGTCCAAATAGAATTTCTTGTTCAAATTTTGATTCTAATTTGATCCAAATTCAAATTTGAATGCTGATGGTACATAGAGTAACTTCCAAAATGTGAGCTCAGGCACGGACGTCGAACAAGGAGGTTAGACAAGACATATAGAGATCAAAGGACTAGAGCTAGAGCTGTTCCCAGACAAGACAGTAACGGAGATGACGAGGGAACAGTTGGGCATTAATAGGACCCCTACAGGTGGCAGAGAATCGTATTCAAGGCGCAATACCCTTAACCACCCAAGATCTCCTAAAATCAAGGAAAGTCCTACGGTTGAAGAACAAGGATTTCGCTTTAGATCCCTTAGAGATGCTAATTGTGCTATAAATACTGTACATTGCCTCATTGATGGGGAGAGAGAAAAAAAACCTTAGTGGTGTAAGAGGCACACTGTAAACTCCATTCCCCATTATTAAAACAAAAGGAGCAAGAGTCTCTATTAAAGAGTAGATTAGTCGAACTTTCGAGCTGGTGAACCACTATATATTCACTGTGTGAATCATCCCGATCCCCAAAATTTGTTTATCACAATCTCCTCGAGCCCTGAAGCTCAGACCCAAGCTGCCAACCATAATTCATCCCTTCTACTCATCCAAGTTAATTTACACCATCAGTTTGACGCCGTCTATGGGAACGATAGTTCTCGTTACAAGTACGCTGATTCTTCAATAACTGATGGTCTCAACCCATAACATGAGCAGAAGCCAAATGAATATCCCATGAATGCAGAACCAGTAGGAGAACACAAGTAGACATCACGAGGATCCACAAGATTTCTTCCCAACCGCATATATCAATCCTTCTATGGCAGATCCTAGAATAAACAACAAGTTGGAGGCCTTCTGCTTGGTAAATCAATGCTTGATAAAGAAAAATGAGGAACTTCTGAAGCTTTTGCGACAACCACAGGAAAAACAACCAGCCCAAGGAGGCCAGAATGATCCCCCTCAAAGGGAATCGCTACCCCTTGATCCATTCCGGGAGGACAATGAAAGAGGAGAAAATAGCTAGGTTCCCCAACCTCTTTTGAGGAATGGAACAATGAAGAGGTGCAGAGCTGAAGTAATGAGATTGAGAGGAATAACCTCCACCCAGTCTAGCAAGAACGAAAAGACCAATATTGGGAGCAGCGCTTCAAAGATATTCAACAGGAGCTTAGCCACATGAAGGAGGCCGTGAAGGGTAAGACCCTAGTAACCATGGACGCCTTGGTGTAGCAAACCGAGTCTCTATTCACTCCTGGGGTATTGCATTTTTTCCTCCCACCAAAATTCAGAATGCCGCAAGTAGAAGCTTTTAATGGAACTAGAGACACCATGGACCACCTAAACACCTATAAAAATCAGATAGAGTTGCATGGATATCAAGACCCTGTTCGTTGCCACGCCTTTGCTATAACCCTAAAAGGATCAGCTTTAGCATGGTTTAACCGGCTTCGCCCAGCTTCGATTTCCTCATTCAAAGAGCTCTCAATATCCTTTGTGTCTCACTTCATTGGAGCTCGGACATACAGAAAGCCGAGCTACCATTTTCTAAATGTGAAGCAGGAACCTCAGGAAAACCTAAGGTCCTATGTCCAAAGATTTAATTCAGAATCCCTAAAAGTAGATGTCCCAGATGAGAAATTCACAATTACTGCTTTCATAGCAGGATTGGGGATACAGTCAAAGGATTTGATGTTCTCCATATCCAAAAATCCTCAAGCAAGCATGGCTGAGGTGTTGGCCAAAGTAGAAAAGTATATCAACGATGAGAAAGCTCTCCTTTCAAAGATAGGGAGTCCATCTTCCGAGAAAGGCAAGGAAAATGAGGAAAACAAAAGAGATTGGAGTCCTACGAAAGAAATAGAAAGAAACAGGTCTCCAAGAAGAGACAGATCTCCTAAGAAAGGTAAAGAACGTTCCCCAAAAAGGAGGGAAAATGTCAGAGACAGTCTAAGCCCCCCACAGCCTGACCTACAACCAAGGTATGCACCTCAGCAGTACACCCCACTCACTGCCACAGTATCCCAAATCCTGTATGAGGTGCAAAATGAGAAGTTCTTAAGATGGCCTCCTCGAATGAAAGCAGATCCAGTAAAGAGGGATCCTACAAAGTTTTGGGAATATGACAGGGATCATGGTCACCATACCGATGATTGCATTCAACTCAAGAAGAAGATTGAGTTCTTGATACAAAGGGGGTAGTTACATCATTTTATTGCCTATGATGCTCAAAACAGAGCTCCACTGCCCTAAGCACCTCAGCAGCAAGCCCCCATGCAGCATCAGCAACCCCTAGGGGAAATTAGAGTAATATCAGGGGGATTTACAGGTTGAGGGGAATCCAACTCGGCTAGGAAAGCTCACTTACGTAGGGTCAGAACTGATGAAACGATAAAGGTACATACTATTTCCAAGAGTCCACGTCTGGATATGCCAATCACCTTCTTAGACTCAGATCTAGAAGGATGCCAACATCCCCATGATGATCCTTTAGTAGTAATAGCGGTCGTTGCCAATAGAACTATTCATCGAGTTTTGATTGACAACGGGAGCTCTGTAGACATCATCTTTGCACCAGCATTTGATAAGATGGGAATAGGCAGAGAAAAGCTCAAGCCAGTAACCACCCACCTATTGGGATTCTCAGGAGAAATGGTACTTCCATTGGGGTCAATTCAGCTATTGCTCATAATTGGGGACCCTCCCTGCCAGACCTCCACGTCTACAAGATTTCTGGTAATTGACGCCCCTTCTGCGTATAACATGGTGCTAGGAAGACCTTACCTCAATGCAATGAGGACCATACCTTCAGCTTACCACTTGGTGATGAAGTTTCCTATGAAAAATGGGGTGTGTACTGTCCAAGGAGATTAGCGTGTGGCACGAGAATGCTACATGGCGTCTGTCAAGAGAAAGGAGGTCGAAAATATTCAACTGGACGAGCTTGACAGGAGAGATGAACTGGACACTAGGCCAACACCATTGGAAGAACTAGAGCCTGTCCAGCTTGATGAAAAGTCAGAACACCTTGTTTACGTCGGGTCTAAACTAAACAGGGAAATAAAGGACCTTTTCATCTAATTCTTGAAGGAGAACATGGAGGTATTCACCTGGAAGAAAGAAGATATGGAAGGAATTGACCCCTCAGTTATCACGCACAAGTTAAGTGTGAATCCCATCTGTAAGCCTATGAAGCAAAAATGAAGAAGTTTTGCCCCAATGCGCCAGAAGGCAATCAAAGAGGAGGTCAATAAACTTCTCCACGCCAGAGCCATCAGAGAAGTGGATTACCCTACATGGTTAGCCAATGTGGTCCTTGTCAAGAAAACCAACGGCAAGTGGCAACTTTGCATTGACTTCACCGATCTTAAACGAGCATGCCCAAAGGATAGCTTTCCCCTACCTCGGATCGACTTAATAGTAGATGCCACCGCTAGACACGAGCTCTTTAGCTTCATGGACGCTTTCTCAGGCTATAATTAGATTAGGATGGACCTCACTGACCAGGAGAAAACCTCATTTATGACTGAGCAGGGAACATACTGTTATCAGGTTATGCCTTTTGGGTTAAAGAATGCAAGAGCCACCAACCAGCGTCTAGTGAATCGAATGTTCCAAAGGCAAATCGGAACGTCCATGGAGGTCTATATCGACGATATGTTGGTAAAATCACTAAAGGCAGAGCTCCACATTGCGCATCTAACATAATCGTTCCAAGTCCTTAAGGAATATAAGATAAAACTCAACCCGGCGAAATGTGCCTTTGGAGTATCGGCAGGGAAGTTTTTGGGCTTCATAGTCAACAGTAGAGGAATTAAGGCTAACTCAGAAAAGGTTAAGGCAGCCCTGGATATGCAACCACCATCTAATGTAAGGGAGATCCAACGCTTGACTGGGAGAATAGCTGCCTTGAGTCGTTTTGTGTCCATATCAAGTGATAAGTGTCAACCCTTCTTTCAAATCCTGAAAAAGGCGTGCCAATGGGACATCCGGTGTGAAGAAGCATTCAAGACTTTGAAGGTATACATAAACTCCCCTCCTATTCTGGTAAGTCCATTGGAGGGGGAAGTACTTACTCTTTATCTAGTTGTCTTAGATTTCTCAACTAGTGCAGCACTAGTAAGGGAGCGAGACAAGTCTCAACAACTAGTCTACTACTGCGGCAGAGCTCTGAGGGGGCAGAGGAGAGGTACCCAAACATAGAGAAGCTTGCTTTAGCATTATTGACTACGACCAGGTGACTCGGACCATATTTTCAGGCTCATACTATCGAAGTCCCAACAGAACAGCCGATGAAGCAAGTGTTGCACAAACCAGAGTCTTCAGGAAGGCTGTTAAAGTGGGGCATAGAGCTCAGTGAGTTTGACATCAGATTTAAGCCTAGAACTGCGATCAAAGGGCAAATTCTAGCAGATTCCATCATGGAATACACAACTCCAGCACCTATGGAAGCAACACAGTTAGTGCCTGACCTCCCCACATGGGAACTTTCTGTAGATAGAGCTACCAACGCTCAAGGAAGCGGTGCAGGTTTGATATTGACCTCTCTAGATGGGATAGACATCGAGTACGCCCTCAGGTTTGGGTTTAAGGCTTCAAACAACGAGGCAGAATATGAAGTTGTCATTGTTGGACTCAATCTTGCTCACTTAATGGAGGCTGAGCAGTTGGAGATCTGTAGTGATTCCCATCTGGTAGTAAAATAGATAGAGGAGGCTTATGAAGCCAAAGGTGAGAAAATGGTCCTTTGCCTCAAAAAGGTACATGAGTTGATCAAGAAGTTCGTGCAACTTAAGATTAGACTTGTCCTAAGAGCTGAGAACTCGTAAGCAAAAGCCTTCGCGAGGTTGGCAATAGCTTCGCAGGAAAGTTTGGACAAGTTAATTCTAGTGGAGCACCTAGCAGAACCATCTGTGTGCATTGAGAATGAGGAAGTGCTACCTGTACAAAACCCACCAAGCTGGATGGACCCCATCCTAGGGTATCTTAAGCATGAAACTTTGCCAAAAGATCTCAAAGAAGCTGCAAAGCTAAGAACCAAGTAAGCCAGGTTTTCTATTTTGTAGGGAAACTTATACAAATGACGTTTTTCAACACTTCTTCCTAAATGCGTGGCAGGCGAAGACGCCAATTACATACCCAGAGAAATCCATGAGAGAGTCTACGACAACCACATCGGAGCTCGGGCTTTAGCAGGAAAGATGTTAAGGCAGGGGTATTATTGGCCCACGATGCTCAAGGATGCAACAAACCTGGTCAAAAGATGTAAGGTTTGCCAAATGCACGCCAACATCCCTCATTGCCCACCAGAACTCTTAACCTCGGTGGTTAGCCCATGGCCTTTCCAGCAATGGGGTCTGGACATACTTGGACCCCTTTCTACCAGTATGGGATAGTGTGAATTTGTCATCATTGGGGTAGACTACTTCACCAAGTGGGCAGAAGTAGAACCCTTAGCAACAATTACGGAACAAAAGGTCCAAAACTTCATGTGGAAATCAATAATCTACAGGTTTGGTATTCACAGGGCAATCATCTCTGACAACGAAAAGCAATTTGACAATCTAAAGTTCAAAAATATCTGTGCCGAGCTCGGGATAAAGAACTACTTTTTAGACCCAGCCTATCCTCAGTCTAACGGGCAAGTGGAGGTCACCATCAAAACCATAAAAGCAGCTCTGAAAACCAAATTGGAAGATCTAAAAGGTAAATGGGTGGAACACCTCCCAGAAGTACTTTAGACATATAGAACAACAGCCAGGTCAGTAACTCAAGAAACACCGTTTGCCTTAACCTTTGGAACTGAAGTAGTGTCACCTGTCAATGTTGGGCTCCCATCCCTCAGGATTGAGTTCGCAAACAATGGACACAATGATAAGTCCCTTATGTTGAGCTTAGATCTCTTGGAAGAAAAGAGAGAAACAACTCTACATCGTACTAGGTATTACTAAAGGAAGATAGCTAGGTACTACGATAGGAAGGTTAGACACAGGAGTTTTAAGGTAGGAGACCTCGTACTTAGAAAATTTTTGTTAGCAAGGAAGGATCCCACTCATGGAAAGTTGGGGCCTAATTAGGAAGGTCCCTGTATCATCTCACGAGTGATCAGACCCGGGAACTATGAGTTACAAATAGAGGAAGGGAAAATCCTATCTCATTCTTGAAATGCAAAGCATCTTAAGAGATTCTTTTAGTAAGCTCCTTCAGTAAAAAAAGATATTTTCAAAAAAATAGCAAGTTTTTTTTTATTCATCCTTGTGTAAATTTTAGAAATAGCTCATAAGTTAAAGATGAACTCTTCAGCTCATAAATTACATATGAGCTCTTCAGCTCATAAGTTAAAGATGAGATCTTCGGCTCACAAATTACAGATGAGTTGTTTAGCTCATAAGATAAAGNAAGATGAACTCTTCAGCTCATAAATTACATATGAGCTCTTCAGCTCATAAGTTAAAGATGAGATCTTCGGCTCACAAATTACAGATGAGTTGTTTAGCTCATAAGATAAAGATGAGCTATTCACCTCATAAAATGCAGATGGGCTCTTCAGCTCATAAATTAAAGATAAGCTCTTCTAGCNGATGTTCAAGGATGCAACAGATCTGGTCAAAAGATGCAAGGTCTGTCAAGTGCACTCCAACATCCCCCATTGCCCACCAGAGCTCTTAACCTCGGTGGTTAGCCCATAAACTTTCCAGCAATGGGGTCTAGATATACTTGGGCCCCTTCCCACCAGCGTGGGACAGTGTAAATTTGCCATCATTGGGCTAAACTACTTCACCAAGTGGGCAAAAGTAGAACCTTTATCAACGATTACAGAACAAAAAGTCCAGAACTTCACGTGGAAATAAATAATCTGCAGGTTTGGTATTCCCAAGGCAATCGTCTCCGACAACGGGAAGCAGTTTGACAATCTAAAGTTCAAAAATTTATGTGCCGAGCTCAGGATAAAGAACTACTTTTCAGTCCCAGCCCATCCTCAGTCTAACGGGCAAGCGGAGGTCACCATAAGAACCATAAAAGCAGCCCTGAAAACCAAGCTGGAAGATCTAAAGGGTAAATGGCTGGAAAACCTCCCAGAAGTACTTTGGGAATACAGAACAACAGCCAGGTCAACAACTCAAGGAACACTGTTTGCCTTGACCTTCGGAACTGAAACGGTGGCATCTGTCGAGGTTGGGCTCCCACCCCCAGGATTGAGTTCGCAAACAATGGACACAATGATGAGTCCCTTTTGTTGAGCCTGGATCTCTTGGAAGAAAAGAGAGAAATAACTCTATGTCGTATCAGGAATTACTAGAGGAAGATAGCCAGGTACTACGACAAGAAGGTCAGACACAGGAGTTTCAAGGTAGGAGACCTGGTACTTCGAAAACTTTTGTTAGCAAAAAAAGGATCCCACTCATGAAAAGCTGGGTCCTAATTGGGAAGACCCTTATATTATAACAAGGGTAGTTAGACCTGGAAACTATGAGTTGCAGACTGAGGAAGGAAAAATCTTGCCTCATTCGTGGAACGCAGAACACCTTAAGAAATTCTTTCAGTAAGATCCTTCTATAATAAGGATATTTTCAATAAAATAGCAAGTTTTTTGTTCATCCTTGTGTAAATTTTTGAAATGACGAAAAATAAAAGATGAGCTCTTCAACTCATAAATTAAATATGAGCTCTTCAACTCATAAATCGAAGATGAGCTCTTCAGCTCATAAATTAAAGATGAGCTCACATGCCCATAAATTATAGATGAGCTTTTCAGCTCATAAATTAAAGATGAGCTCACAGGCTCATAAATTACAGATGAGCTCTTCAGTTCATAAATTAAAGATGAGCTCACATGCTTATAAATTGCAGATAAGCTTTTCAGCTCATAAATTAAAGATGAGTTCACAGGCTCATAAATGAAAGATGAGTTCTTCAGCTCATAAATTAAAGATGAGCTCACAGGCTCGTAAATTGCAGATGAGCTCACAGACTCATAAATTAAAAATGAGCTATGTAGCTCAGAAATCAGAAGCGAGTCATTAAGCATACACACAAGTAGTAAGCTCTTCTATTCGTAGGATTTAAGACAGGTTCCTTAGATCAAAAGTAGGCGAAGAGATATAAAGCAAAATTACAAGCACAGTAAGTGGTGAAGGAAGAGCTTAACCATTAAGTAGAGAAAAGATGCGAAATCTCTATAACAATACAAGCGGAAAAAATAGGAGAAAAATAAGGAAAAGTTCTCAATCCCCTTGAAGGCGTTTCTTAAGTTCGAACACCTCCCCCTCAGATGGTTGTTTTCTTCCTTCAACTTATCTTTCTCTTTATTTGCTTCTGAAAGAAGATTCGTAAGCTTCCGCCCAGCCGAAGAAAAAATAACAGTTCCCAGCGAACTTGAGGAGGAAGAAGAGCTCTCAGAAGAACCACCCCTCTTACATTTCCTGAAAGAGGTGCTGGCACCTTCACCTTCTTCAGTTTCGGAAGGGGAAAAATCAGAGTCTAGATAGGAAAAAAAATCCATTGCAGCTCTTGCGGGGCTAAACAGGAAGAGATTGTCTGACATCATTATCTCAGGGAAAGACATAGGCTTAGCATCAATTATTTGTTCAACCCTCATCACCTCCATTAGATCTAGGTTAGGGGCACCTGCAAAATAGAACGAATTTTTTAAAGGCTCACCATTATCAGACCTAGCCAGTAAAGGCAATCCAGACTTTAACCTCTGTAAGAATAGCTTTTCCAAGACCAAGGAACTCGACAATCTGTATAGTGCAGCTCAATGGACCTCCAAGAGTCCCCAGTAACAAAGAAGAAACGCTGAGCCCATCCTACAAGAGGGGAGGGGAGGTCAAGCACCAGGTGTCGTAGTTTAAAACGTCTCTATTGAAAGCAAATGAAGCTTGGGACCTCAGCCTCCTCTCGGTCAAAAAAAANACAAGAGGGGAGGGGAGGTCAAGCACCAGGTGTCGTAGTTTAAAACGTCTCTATTGAAAGCAAATGAAGCTTGGGACCTCAGCCTCCTCTCGGTCAAAAAAAATAAAGGAACTCCGCTACAGTTGGAAATCCGTCATTCCCCCACAGACGCCAAAAGAGAAAAAAAGCTAGTTAAGGTAGCCCAACCCTTGGGAGAGAGGCGAGAAGGACACAAACCACAATAAGCCAAGATATACCCAATAGAAGGGTGAATGGGAAGACTCAGGCCCATCTCTAAAACCCCCCTCAAAGAAGTACGTCTCCCCTAGAGGAGATAATTGCAGGGCTCATCAGAAGATGGAACCCGTATAGGCAACTCTTAGTCTAGGAAAAACTTCCTCTTTACCCTCTCCAAATCTGAAGTTGATATGGTAAAAGGAACTAAATAACGAGAATGTCATTCCCATTCAATCCCAAAGGAACTACGCTCCTTGAATAAAGGTGAAATAGGAGCAGCCATTAAACCCTCAAAGAAAAAGAAGACAAGNGGAGTGAGTAAAGGGTTCCGCAGTTCAGTAGTGGAAGCTCCAGCTGTAGGAACAGAAAAAGGACTTGAAAGATCGGCAGCTGATGCTCCTGAAAGCTCAGCAGGTGAAGTATCTGGCAAACCAACTGTCGAAGTCTCTGGGAGAGAAGGGGCTGGAAGCTCAGCAGACAAAGTAGCCACAATCCCTGAAGCAGGAGCCTCGATCTCAACTGATGGCAAATTCAGAGCCAGAGCTTTAGAGACAAGATCAGCAGAGAAAGGGACAACCTCATGAATGACCAAAGAAGTATCAATAGCGGGAGGGGGCATGAAGCAAGCCTCAGAGTCAACTACCTCAATCTCTTTCTCTATAGGGACGTCAAAA
The DNA here is from genome assembly GCA_963454935.2 of Ilex paraguariensis. Lineage (NCBI taxonomy): Eukaryota > Viridiplantae > Streptophyta > Magnoliopsida > Aquifoliales > Aquifoliaceae > Ilex > Ilex paraguariensis. The sequence continues at coordinate 945,920 of CAUOFW020001403.1, forward strand.
TTGAAATTCAGTTCGAGATAGGTCTCTTCAGCTTTGTCTTGAAAGGCAAGCCACTCGGAAGCCCAATTGGAAGTAATGTCATCCCTCAGCTTAGCAATAGCTTCATCTTTCTCAGATGCAACAGCTCTTATCTCTTCAAGTTCTTTGCAAAGGGAACCATTCACTTTGGATAGGGTGATGTACTCCTTTCTCAGGCTCTCAAGGGAGCTCTGAGCAATAAAGGCTTCCTGGCTGGCTTTGACCTAAGCATCAGATTTAAGTTTTAGTTCCTCCCTAGCCGTTCTCAGCTCCTCTCTAGTTTTCTTCTCTCTTTCCTCAGCCTTATCCTTCGTAGCCTGTAAGCTCTTGAAGGTAGAAACTTGTCCTTCAATTTTCTCTTGAAGGTCCTGCACCTGGGCTCGAAGGTCATCATTGTCGAAGGACAACTCAATGACCTTAATCTCATATTCCTTTCATAGCTTTGACAGAGCTCTCCAAAGAACGGACCCTATTCATCAATCTCTTTACATGGATAGCCGACTGAGAACAAAAAGAAAAGCAAAAAATGGTTAGCCCGAAGATACAATAGAAGAATTAATGAGAGCCCAAGAGTACAAGGACTCACAGTAGCTACTCCTTGAAGAGCTGTGCTTATAGATGCTTTGAGAGACATGGAAGAGACCCTCAGAATGTTAGAGTCGGGAAGAACAGAAGAAATGACCCTAGCAGCAAGTTCGACATTGTCAAAAAATGAACCTTTGCCCTTCTCCACTTTAGGATGCTCTTCTTTCTCTACTTTGGAGCCCCTAGAAAGGGGCAGGGGAGATTCCTCTAGAGGATTGAGAGAGTTTAAAACTCGGGCAGTCATTTCCAAAGCGTTTTCGACCTCAGAAAAGGAAGGGGAGGGTCTGACCTTGCCTGAGAGCATTTGCAGAGATAGGCAAGACACCTCGAGAGGGAAGGTTGCCTGTAGCTAGAAAGGAAGAGGAAGACTGGATAGATGTAGGATGAGTGGAAGCAGAAGGAGCCTTGGGCGTGCTCAGCTTCGGTGCTTTGGTGAGGGGAGTGGACCCGCTGCCAGGGCCAAGCTCAACGTTACGCTTGCTGCCACTCCTGGTCTTCCTTAATTGGGAAATTTTGGCTTGAAGCTCTGTTGAGGTGGGATCCATCGAGGAAGAACCTGAGAGACTTTAAATAAGTCAAAAGAAAAAGAAAGAAGAAAAGGGGAAAACTAAATGAGGAATTTGACGGAGGAAACATCACCTGCTACTTCCTCAGCTCTAATGATGGAAAATGGGATCGGGGCCTCTATCGTGACCTCTGGAAGGCTGAACCCCTGCTCGACCAGAACTTAAGGCTTGATGAGCTCGAAATACTTTTCTGAGTCACACTTCTCCGGTCTCAGCAGCACCCGCTCGTCCTCAGCACTGAGCTCAGGGCGAATACCTGCGAAACGATGATGGGAAGAGCAGAATCAGTGAGGATCACCAAATCCAACTTAAGTCAGCTCGGGCAAGGACTTACCCAATTTATCAAGGGCAGACTAAGCTCTGGGGATTGGGAGAGTATCTGCCTTATCTACCGGATTGTACTCCCACTGTTCGCTTCCCACGAAGAAGAAAAGTTTCTTCCAACCTTTGTGGGAGCTTGGGAGATCGGAGATAATCTGTTTGGCCTTTGTCCATTTGGAAATGTATAAAAAACCCTCAGTGGAAGTGTGCTTAACATTGAAAAGCTCCATCAATAAAGAAACAGTAGGAACCCCAAGCTTATGACTCTTAAAGAAGACGAGGAGACCCACTAGCACACCCTAGAAGTTAGGAGAAAATTGGGCAGGGCAGACGTTGAAATGTTGCAGAACACTCTTGATGAAGGGATGTAGGGGAAAACGCAGACCATTATCGAAGGCAGACACAAAAAAGCAGACCTTTTTGTGAACCTGGGAAACATATGGGGTGAACTTGTCTGGACACCAGTACTAGACCCTTGGAGGGAAGCGAAAGCGAGCACTAAGAACCTTCATAAGAGAAGGATGGACCTCGCTAGGGCCCACGAGCTTTGCGTTTCTAAAAGCAGCCCCAATGCCCTCGGCCGAGACTCCCATGCACTCACCTTATTTTTACCTTTGTTAGGATTCGTGGGCACAAGAGAGGACGTTGGGGGAGGTTCCATAGTATTTGCCTCAGCATCGATGGAGTCAACGCCAGGGAAATTATCAATTTTCTCACCCAAGTCACCCAAATCGACGTCTTCCTCAACATATTTCTTCCTTAGGAGGGAGACTGAGAAGGGAGTGGCTCCGGAAGAAGCAGACATGGTTGGACAAGAAAAAAGGAGTTTAAAGGTACGATAAAGGGGAGGAATGTTTGCAAAACACTCTCTAAGAGTCTGGGGAGCAACACAACAACTCCCAATAAGGAAAATCCTAGCGGTAGAATAAGGATCTAGGAAGAGGGGAATGCAAGATAGAGATCGACCTCGGTTCCTAAAATAACAGAATCAAAAAGTCCAAAAATGCAGAAACCACCTTAGGCTTGAGGGATCCAGAACGAGGAAATGAATTAAAGGCAAGAAGCGTACCTAAGTTAGGATGAACAGTGGGCCAAAGCTCGAATTGGAGGCGAGGAGTGAACTTCGTTGAAGCCACGAGCTGATTCAAGAGAAATCAATTTTCTGTGAAACCCTAAGAACGACAGCAAATTGGAGAAGATGAGTGAAGAAATGAAGAAGACGAGTCAGAAAGAATTTGAAAAGAGAACCGTTGATTCAAAGGCATTTAAAGATAACGGTGTGAGCGATTTTTGAAGTGGGCAACGCGTGAGAGAAAAGAGGAATGACATAATTACTGGTAACCATCAAAAACCTATTCGTGCACAAATCGAGGTCTGCATGTGGAGGTCTGCCTTAGGCGAGCTCCAGTTCAGCCCTTGCTCAAGCTAGCTTGATCAAGAGCTGGGGGCAACTGATGATACAACAAACAATTCCCAAAGCATGAGCTCAGTTGTGGGATCAGACAAGGAGGTCGGGCAAGACATGCAATGCTTAATGGATCGAAGCCCGAACTCCCCTTCAAACGAGACAATAACGGGAGTGATAAGGGAACAACTGGATGCTAGCTGAAACCCTATAAGCACTCGAGAATCATATCCAAAATGAAAAGCCTTTAACCAACCAAGATATTCTCCAACAATCAAGGAGGAATCCGCGGGTGAAAGGCAAGGATCTCGACAGAGATCCCACAGATTGAGGAATAGCTCTATAAATACTGTATAATACCCCCAATAAAAAAGAGAGGGTTTTAGGAGCACATGGGACTGATTGTAAAAGGGATTCCCCCATTATAGAAACGGAAGGAGCAAGAGTCTCTATTGAAGAGTGGATTAGCCGAGCTCCTAAGCTGGTGAACCACTATATTTTTATTGTGCACAACTCCCCTAATTCCCCAGTAATCTTTACACAAATCTCATGAGCCNGTGATCGCTTCTTCCGTAATCCCAGAGGCTTCAACAGTCCTAGTAACCCATTCCTTGAGGGGATCTTCGTTCAAATCAAGCCTCAAAAGTCCTGCAAACATCCCTCCCATGAAGGCAATGGGCTCCTGAAAGAGAGGAAACACGTGACTATATGCATAATCAATAAATCTCCAAAGCAACTACTTGAAATAGTAACTGAATAGACTGCTAGTTGCTCCAATTTTAGCTTGGACTAAGATTTAAGTTATATAATTACAAACTTTGACTAGAAAAATAAGTCTAAACTAACCACACAATGTCCACACATTCTATTGCCAAAAACTAGCCCCTGTCAATATCCAAAGAAAACCCATTGGCCTTCATCAGTTGAGCCCTAACAAGCATAAAACTTCCAGTGCAACCCTACTTAATATATTTGCGAAATAAGAAAAAAAAAAANGAGCCCTAACAAGCATAAAACTTCCAGTGCAACCCTACTTAATATATTTGCGAAATAAGAAAAAAAAAAAGAAAAAAGGTGGTACAGAAATGTCTTCACTCAATACAATAGCCTATCAATCCACTTAGCACACACAACAAAAACCTCCACCAGTTGTAATCTAAACTTATATAGACACTGAACAAGACACTGCTTGATGAAAAACAATTATAATCCACAAGAGTGTAACCCGGTTCCATCNCAACAAAAACCTCCACCAGTTGTAATCTAAACTTATATAGACACTGAACAAGACACTGCTTGATGAAAAACAATTATAATCCACAAGAGTGTAACCCGGTTCCATCAAATCCTCCTCTTCTTTACTAACATGCTATATATTAAAGAATCTACCCCACCAGACGTTAGGAATCCAAAATCTCTGAACTGAAATGGAGTTCACTCCAAAAGTGATATAAGGACATCAATAAAGCTGCAAAAACCAACAAAATTGGTAGAGCCCTAAAGGTTGACATGGAACCATAAATGAATTAACATGTCAACAAAGAAAGGCTGTATGAACATAACTCCAAAAGTGTTAAATTAAGCAGTTCCTTGATAAGGTTCTGCAGCATTGACCCCCAAAAACAGTCATGTGCACACAACTATTCAAAGTTACACAAATTATCAAGCTCTTAAGTTCATAAATCATATAATGAAACTTGGGGAGAAAAGTGACGATTAAAACTTGAGTTGGAATTCAAATAATCAAGTAATAGGGTTCGATTTAGGAGAAAGATAGAGAGATTGAGGATATAATTGTTGTGTAGACTATGTTGTCTTACACTCTCTTATTTATAATAAACTGATATTATGAGAATTATAATATTACACTACATTATTAATAATATAAATAAGAACTCTAAAACTCCTCCTCAGGCTGGAGTATAAAGATAAAAAATGTCCAACTTTAAACAAAGATAATTGATGACAGATTGAGCCAATAGTTTTGTAAGGATGTCACCCAATTGATCACTAGACTTGATGTATGGTGTAATAATATCCTTCCACATCATGAGAACTCGAATAAAATGGTAATCCACTTCATGTATTCAGTCCTCCTATGGAATACCGGATTGCTAGCAATGAAAATAGTTATTTGGTTATCACAAGACATCTCTATAGGAAAGGGCACACTAATACCCATATCAAGAAATAGTGAAGGAACTCACAACATCTCACATAGAATGAGCCATGGCTCGGTATTCAGCCTCTACAGTCAAATGTGCAACAACATTTTGTCACATTCTATTTCTTGCTACGTCAAGTAACAAGATTATCACCAATAAATGTATAGTAACTTGAAGTAGATTATTTATTAGTACGACTAGCTGTCCAGCATCAGAAAAACCAGAAACAATCATGAAGGATGAAGAATGAAGAATGATACGATAATCATTTACCCGGTGCTCTTTTCAAAAACCGAAGTATATGAAAAATAGCCTCCCAATGAGGCTTTGAGGAACATGCATAATTGACTAACCACACCAACATCATAGGTAATATCATAACGTGTAATTGTAAGCCAAATCAGCTTACCAACCTACCTTCGATAACACCATACATCATCAAAACTTTACCACTTTCAACATCCAACTTAACCGTGGGGTCCATGGGAGTATCAACGAGATATGCACCAAGAGTATCACTTTCAGACAACAAATCTAATGCATACTTCCGTTGGCACAAACTAATACATTCTTTTGATTGAGAAACTTCAATTCCAAAAAAAAAAAAAAGAAGACCTAGGTCTTTGGTATAAAACTGCTTTCCCAATGAATCTTAAAGTGCGCAATACCATCTAAGTCATCATCTCTAATAATAATATCATCAATATATACAATAATAATAATAATAATAACACCTGTAGAACGACAACGACTAAAAACTGAATGGTCTAAAGTAGAACACTAAAAATATAACTAAAATACAACAGTACTGAACTTATCAAAACAAGCACGTGGTGATTGTTTCAAACCATATAGTGTTTTCTTCAGACAACATACTAGTTGTTCCTTATCTGATACAACATAACTTGGAGGCTATATCATATATACCTCTTCCAACAGCTGTCCATGTAAAAAAGCATTCTTGATGTCCAGTTGATACAACGGCCAATCACAACTCACTACAAATGAAATAAGGACTCTAACAAAGTTAGGACATACAACAAGAGAGAAAGTCTCACAATAATCCACACTATATGTCTAGGTATAGCCTTTGACAACCAAACGGGCCTTCAAACGCTCAACGAAACCATCAAAATGATACTTCACTGTATAAATCCAATAACAACTGACAAGTTGTATACCAAAAGGAAGAGTAGTAAAGGCGCATGTCTGATTCTCATTATGGGCTTTCATTTTTTGTATTCATAGATCAACAAAAGGATGGCGAAAGCCGATGTCAAGAAATAAAATTAGAAATGGAATGCTTTGTACAATTACGGTTACTTTTCCTTAATGCAATAGGCAAATCAGAAAACGATGAACTAGCTAACGAAGCAATGGGTAGGACCTCAGTAGAATCAAGTAATGACTATGAAGCTATAAAGTATGGAACTACCTGTCTGTCCGTGGAGCAATTATACACCTATAAGGGAGGAGAAGGAATAGGGGAGGAAAAAGGTACAGGGCTGGGACAATACGTAACAAGGACTCCCACTAATTGGGAAAGATTAAATTTGGAAAAAGAGTATGTCCAAAAGCAACGAAGAAGGCAGATGACTCAAAAAAAAAAACATCAGCACTAACATAGTATTGTCGAGAAAGAGGATCATAACATCGACAACCCTTCTGAGTCCGAGAATATTCCAAAAAAATACGAAATTTTATCCCAATCTGAACCAAGAAGATGATCAAATGAAACACAACTAAAGACACAAGGAATGAGTCCAAATGGTGGTTTCTTAGGATAAAGTAACGAGAACAGAGATTTTTCTCCAAAATGGAGAAAGACATATGATTAATAAGATAGATTGAAGTAAGGACAACATCAGCCCAATATGGTTTTAGCACATGCGTGTAAAACATCAAGGTGTGGGCAACAACTAACATATGATGATGTTTACGTTCGACAATGTCATTTTGTTAGGAGGTATAAGGAGAACTAGTTTGATGGATAATGCTATGGTCTGCACAAAAAAATTTCATAATTGATTGAATATACTCAATTACATTACCAAACCGAAGAACTTTAATATGTTTATCAAACTGAATCAAAATTTCATTATAAATAGTGGCAAAGACCTTAGGCAATTCAAATAGATCTTTCATAAAAAATAATCAAGTCATACAAGAGAAATCATCAACAAAGATGACAAAATATTAAAAACCCGAAATACTTTTGACTCTTATAGGACCCCAAATGTCGGTATAAACAACATGAAATGGACTGGCCTGACGACTTGAAGAGCTAGGGCGAAAGAAACTATGGTGATGCTTACCAAAGTGACAAGCCTCACACTCTAGCACAGAAAAAGAACTCAAACCACGTATAACTTGACTTAACTTTTGTAAGGAAGGATGACTCAGTCAGAAGTGCCATTGAAGAGGTGACACTGTAGCACTCAAAGACTGAACAGAACTACCAAGAGCTAAGTAGTACAGGCTATTACTCTCATTCCCTAAACCAATCAACTTCTTCGTCTTGAGGTCCTAAACAACACAAGAGAATGAAGAAGATATTACAGAACACTGTAATTACTTAGTTAATTGACTCACATATAACAAGTTAAAGAGAAAATTAGGAAAAACCAAATCAAAGGTTAATGACATAGACCGAATAAGATAAAAATAGTCAGTCCCATGTAGTGGTAAAAACAATAATTAACTAACACAATCCGTTAGTTAGACGAACAAAAATTAAAGAATAGGGAAGAATTACTAGACATATGAGCACTATCTTCTAAATCAATAATCCAAGATTACAGAGAAGGTGGAACAACTATACATGCAAAGTTACCTTCATTAGTAAGATTGGTAGTAGGAACAGATAAATATGTCAAAAGAGAAGATAACTATTTGATGAGCTAACGAAACTGAGAAGATAGATTTTCATGAGAATCAATAGTAGATGCAACTGGACCATTAGTAGACGTATGATGTAATGAAGGATCACTAGAAGCTTGATTACAATTTGTGCGTCTCCCATATTTATCCTAGCAATAAGTCTCAGTATGTCCAGTGCCACCACAATAAGTACACTTCCATTTAGATCGATGACAATGACCAAAACGACTGCCACAACTTACATTATAGAACGAATTAGGACTACCACCGCAAACACAACCATTACAATCATTCAAAGTCTCCATAAAAAATTCATAATTAATTATCCACCCAAAATCTTGCAACACCACCAACAACTTACTCAAATAGAACCAAACAACTCAAATCACAATCAAACTATTGGAAAAAAAAACAAGGCGAATTGGGTTGATATTCACAAAATTGGCCTACAAAACTTTGAATCGATGCTGAAAGGCCTTGAACTGTACTAGAACCCACTGAACCAGTTTATAATGTCACTAAATCGATCTATAATGTGCTAAACTGGTCTGAAATGTGTTAAATCGGTCAATAATGACACTGAACTGAACTCGAAGGTACATCAATATGGGAGGACTATTTGGGGATGGTCTTGTTCAGAAAATAGGAGAATAAGGTGTGGCAGAGGAGGAAAATACCTAAACTGGAATGAATTGGTCTAACAGAGAGGCTTAAGCCTATGAACTGGTTGGTTTGGATAGTCAAAATTGGTCTTCAAGGGAACCATGATGCTAGACCAAGAGGCGAGACTTAAAAAAGAAAAACAGATGGGTTGTAGCTTCGGGGCTTAGACCCATTCTTTTTGTTGGATCTACAACAAAATGAGCTTGGGCTTTGAATTGTAAAAAAAAAAACATGGGCTTAAATATCTCAAGATCTGATCCACATCTCCAAGTTAAATCATGATCAGAGACTTCTTCCTCGATCATATCTGACATGAAATCCTAGCTCTATTGTTCACAACAACGACAAACACCTACGACCGTTGAACACATCTCTGCAGGAGGCGCAATCAACAAGAGACCGACCAAGGCACAATCCACAAAAAAATTCAACGAGAACTTTGAAGTTCAAACTCTCTGCAACCATTCGACTCAACGATGCATTGCACCTGCCATCAACCATAACTTCAAAGCTTTGTATCACCCCTTCAAAGCTCCTTGCTCAAATCATCACAGTCTCAACACAACCAAGATCTCTGATCTAGTTTCTGGAAAAAAAAAGAAAGAAAATATGGACAAATTCAAAACCTTATTAGCTTGCTCTCATACCAAGTTGGAATTCAAATAATCAAGTGTTAAGGTTAGATTTAGGAGAAAGAGAAGAAAGAGGTGATTGAGGAAATAATTATTATGTAGGTTATATTGTCATACACTCTTATTTATAATAATCTGATATTACAAGAATTGCAATATTACCCTAAACTACTAATAATATAAATAAGAACTCTAACAACTTGAAAATTTGATTTATGCGTGGGAGGTCAACAATGAAAGCTATATACTTATTAGGAGACTAATGGAAAGATATAGAGCTAAAAAACCACTTCATATGGTTTTTGTAGGATTCGAGATGGCATATGATAGAGGTCCTAGGGACATAATACCGTGGGTTTTAGACAAAAATAGAGTTATAAATACATATTTTGATATGAAATTATAATTAGAGATATGTACGAGGGTGAAATGACTTTAGTTAGAACAACTATGGGGAAAGGAACTGTAGGCCTACATTAGAGTTCGTCCTTAAGTCTATATCTCTTTTCCCTTGATTTTGGATGAATCGACTAGACACAAGTTCTATGATGTAAACATTGAGGATCATGGGACATCAACAACCAAACTATTTTTCTTATTTGTGAGGAAGATTGGATGTGATAGAACTAAAGTATGATGAACTAAGTGGATTGACCTATCTAATATACCATGTTAATGACATGTACCTCTTAAGTTAAAAGATAAGTTTACAAGGCAGTTATTATACTAACAACAATTTGGGGTAGAAAATGTTGGGTAACTAACCCACACCATGCTCAAAATAAGTATGAGGAAAATGGAAATGCTAACATTCATGTGTGCTAAAAGCAGTAAGAATATAATTAGAACTGACATGTAAGAAGTAGTGTGTGATACCTATCAATGGTAAGCGAAGATAGAGGTAAATCGAAACTAATTTTGAATAAGATACTAAAATGGAAAAATAATAGCTCTCACGTTACCAAAAAATATGGTGTTTGATGAGGCAAAATGGTGGGGTAGAATTTATGTAGCTAAAGACTCAATTGAGTTGGGCAGCAGTCTAGTAGACATTATAGATTTCACATCTGAAAAAAGTAAATGGAAAAAAGCAATACCAGATATGCAAATTGCAGACAATATGTTTCAGAATTTCATGTAATTGGCTCCTTATATTCATTTTTGATTGTTTAGTAAATCCTTGAAGTCCCAAAATTTGCCCAAATCATACACATTTCCCTTGGTGGCAGTGGGGGTGTTTGTGGGCTGGGCTGGGGCGGGGCTGGGGAGTAGGGGAGAAAGTAATTATTGACCAAGAAGATAGTCTTGCTAATATCAGTTAGACTGTTAGACTAGAGAGGGGATACTATTTCGCAAATTAGTTCATCCACCTTAAACATCAATCACAAAACATAAAAATATAAACTCTTATAAAAAGAGTGATGCAATTTCCTTCTTCTTCCTAAATCTACAATAAACAGTTAATAATAATCCACAAACAACTATTAAAGAATGCATTATTAACTTCCACGAAACTGCACAATTGTTAAGCATGATATAGGATAGAAAATAAAAATTAATAAAAAACAACTAGCATGGTTGTTGAGATGGAATACTCAGACCACACCAATTTTGCTCGATAATATTGAATCCAAGATTTGAATATTCTAAGCGCACTAGTTTTGGTAGTTAAAATTTGTGTTTACTTATTCTAGGAAATAGTGCTTTGAATTCATTTCATTGGATATGGTGTTCTAATTGAATTTGTCAGATTTGCATTCTTTTGTAATTGGTACTAAATGAACTAGCAACTATGGCTAACCTTGCACTATAAATGGGAATGTAATGGCCATAAAATCTCTCCGCTATTACTCCTATATGGATTCAAGAAAATCCAGGTAGATTCTATGGTTTCTCTCTCCTAGTAAAGAGCAATCAAAGAAAATCCAAGTGAACTGTAAGAGTTACCTAAATTGGAATACTTTTTTTTTTTTTTTGGGGTGGGGGAACCTAAATTGGAATATTTCAGCTTCCTCCATACCTCTTGTAGCATGGGGCAAACTCACCCATTCACAAGATTCCAACTACTCATGTCGGTGTGTGAGTGTGAACATGAATGTGTGTATATTCATGGATACATCCCAAACACGCAAGCACAACTATTAGTAACATCGACATTACAGATCAAATATCCTGCCTTAGAGCTCTAGAATGTGTGCAGCTAGAGTTGGAATACCCCACTAAATTTAATATCAAAGAACTTGTAGTCAATCCAAAGGAATACAGTACCATTAAGGTCAAAGAAGCATGAATGTGGTATTAATAGTATGCTCTAAGACTAATCATATATATGATCTTTTGGAGTTGTACTAGCAACATTCATTACTTAATTAAATAAAAGGACAAGTTTATTTATTATTTTTCTACTTTATTTCATTTTAATATACATGATATAATCTATAGAATATAAGCTAGGAAGTTGATTTCTCAAGGAGTTCAGAAGAAGAGACTTATACTTCTTAATACTTAATTCTTAAAGGTTCCAAGTCACAAGATTACTATGTGAACACTATGTAATCCGAATAGACTAACATATACTATATTTACTCATATTTAATATGAGGTGACTCGTCAAAGTTACTATTGTAGAGAAACTGAAGCAGGTGTGTGGGTGCTTGTTAGTGAACAAATACACTGAACATGGCCATTGACTAACGTAGAATTTTTCATATAAAGTTTTACGTATCGGTCAATCTTAAATCTTAAAGTTATAGTTATGCAACTGATCCTTAGACTTAAGACATCATGTTTGTCTTTTACATGGACTTCTATACTTTAACTATACAACATATTCATATACTAATCATGTAACTTGAATATGTATTATTTAACATAATTAGAAATGCATAGAGATTTATGAGTGTACAATATGAAATTTATCACCCTTAATAAATAAAGGGAGAATGTTCTATATCATCTTCTAGGATATGACTCGAGCAGTCATTGGCCAAGGCAGAATGACAATTAGAAAAAGAATTGTTAATTGATAATTAAGAGTCGTAGCCCTAAAATCAAACACATAAGATTGAGTTAGGGGTTTGACAATAATTCCATACTCTAATAATTCAATTAGGACATTGTGTAATAGAAGGATTGAATTGCATTACAACTGTAGACTAAATAGGTTCTTTACCTACTTCGTGTTATCTGGAGGTTGATCATGATATACTGCTAAGTGTCATTCATGATTAGTAGAAGTCCAAATAATGAAATTAATATAAATATATTATTTTTTTTCGTAAAAGGAGAATTTAGAAGAGTTCTAATTCAAGCTAAATTAGAAAAAGTTCTAATTTGAGATGCTAGTTGTAGTTAGTATCGAATGCCTACAACCGAATATGCTTGAACCTATAGGGCCACACACAATATAATGATTGAAAACTAAAGAATAAATAAGAGAATACTAATTAAGAGTTAATTGGGTTGAAAACCTAAATACGAGTTAATTAGGGACTTTATTATAATAAAGAGGTTATATGTAATTATGAGATAATTGCAACTAGACCCAAATTAGGATTAGAGTCTTCTAAGGCTCTATAAATTTATATAATAAAACACATACTAACTTGAATTTTTATCCCCTACATATTTCTCCCCTAAAAACATCACATCATTTATTTCTATCACATGTTTAATCATTTATATATTTTTCCTCTAAAAATATTATATCACTCATTTCTATCATATTTTTAATCCTTTAATATTTGATTAATTTGTAGTTAATATAATTTTTATTTCAAACATTATTCATAAACGATAATATACACATGTTAAAAAAATTTAATATAGTGGGTTAGATTTTTTGGGCGCTCAAATTTTATATTTTATCGTATCTTCAAGCACGAATTATGACTAGTACCTTTATATAGGAGGTGGATATATAAGATAAACAACTCTCTCTTGCTATCATAAGAAAATCCACCAATCATTCTCTCTTATCAAAAGTTGAGGTAGATATTTCAAGTTTATCAATTCGTATGGATACCAATAGAGGCCAAACAATTGTGAGGCTCGGAGTAAATATCAAATTCATATTTGAAGATTGTTAAATGCACATTTCAAGAGGTAACCCTTAATCTTCTGGATAAAACTATGGTTTTTCGATTTTGTATTAAGCATGAATAGATCTTGGAACAAAGAATATTTATTTTTAAACAAAAGCACACACTTCCCGTAGAGCATTGGTGGGCCAAAAAAAAAAAAATAGTGCATGTTCATAATTGGAAAAGTTCCCAACAATGAAATGGTAAATGATATTTGTTTTAATAATTTGTCTCAGCAGCCAAACAATGAAATGCTGAATGGTATTTGTTTCAAGAGTTTGTCTCAGCAGCCAAACGGAGCATTATTCAATAACGGAAATAGCTTTGGAGTACACTAACGTTAATTACCTTGAGGGCTTCTTTGAGAATGCGTTCTTCGGTGAGATTAGGATTGAAGCAAAATGCTTTGATACTACTAGTACTAGACTTTCCTGCTGCTGCGGCTGGCGAGGATAATCGTTTTCCGAGTACAATAGCCTTCGATTTCCACTAGGAAAAAAGAGAGAGAGAGAGAGAGAGAGAGAGATTACAACGAAATTGTATATAAATAACAGAAAAACTAACAGAATAGCAGAAAAGGAAAGATCCGTAGCAAAAAAGAAATAAAAAGAGAAAACAGAGAAGAATTATCAAGACAGTGACAAGGTCAGCGTCGCCCAGAGAGATACTCACAGTCCCAGGTGCACAGGAGTACGGGGTAGTGGCACAAACCAGAACGAAAGACATGGTCGTCTTCTGCTGCTGCTACTGTTTCTCTTTTGTTTTTCTGGTGTAAATTGAATATTCTGGTCTAATTTGTTAACGAAGCTCACTTCTGTTCGCAAGCTAAACTTCCCCTAATTACATCAAATTAATTAAATCTAGAGCGCTTCGGGTTTGTTATTATATTGTTCGGTAAATCACATAGTCAACCACCGTCCGATGTCATTCCCCCTCCTCAACTAAGACTATTGAGTTGCTCATATATTTTTTTTAGTAAAAATTGTTGAAAGGGTGGTCTTTTTAAGTTATTAGATACAATGTTAGCATAACTGGATTGGACATTGGACATCAAACAGGCAGAAGGATCGGATCAATGGTTCACCGCAGCATTATTTAAGGCGTAAAGCGAATCAAAGCGATCAAAATTCATAACGCCTAAGTAAGAAGCGAGAAGAGAAGCAAATTGATTTACCGAAACGAAGCGAACAATTAAAAAAAAAAAGTAAATATTTTAGTTTAATTACTTCTAAACATTTAAGTTCTATTTTTATATATACTAAATATTTAAATGCAAGTAAAACCATAAACATTTAAATTAAAACAAACATTAATAATATCTCAAATCTTAATAATATTCATAGCTTAAACATTTAAATTCAAACATACATTAATAATATCACAAATCCTAATATTTATAAACATAAGACATACAATTCAAGCAACTAAAGAAACCATCTCAAGGACTTAGAAATCAATCCTCATCACTAAAGAAATCATCTTCTTCATTATCATTAGATTCATATTCCTCTATATCATCCTCCTTTGCCTCATCTGAAATTATGTCTTCCTCATTTATGAGTCCAGTGATCGATCCTGTAAACCTTGGTGTTACCCTAGTAGATGGTGTTGATCTAGTCTGTTGGCTACTTTCCTGAATTCTAGAAGCTCGAGCAACTTCACCCCAAGTCAAAGTATTATCACCAAACACAAGCTCATTATCTTCATCTGTTTTTGCATCCATTCTCTCAATCAACCACTCATTGCTATCATCAATATCCTTCAAAGATATTGGATCAATTGTGTCACGGAAATCGTATCAGCGTCTCAAAGCTCTATTATACTTAACAAACACCAAATCATTGAGACGGGATTGAGCTACTCTATTTTTTTTTTTNAATTGTGTCACGGAAATCATATCGGCGTCTCAAAGCTCTATTATACTTAACAAACACCAAATCATTGAGACGGGATTGAGCTAGTCTATTTTTTTTTTTTTGTGTATCTGCAATAATTTATTAACACTACATTAAAATTTATAATAAGATAAAAAAAAATGTAATTGAAGAGGTTTGAGGATGATACTCACATGCTCAAACACACTCCAATTTCGCTCACAAACGGATGCACTACAAGTAAGGCTTAAAACTTTTTTTGTANCAGAAGGATCGGATCAATGGTTCACCGCAGCATTATTTAAGGCGTAAAGCGAATCAAAGCGATCAAAATTCATAACGCCTAAGTAAGAAGCGAGAAGAGAAGCAAATTGATTTACCGAAACGAAGCGAACAATTAAAAAAAAAAAGTAAATATTTTAGTTTAATTACTTCTAAACATTTAAGTTCTATTTTTATATATACTAAATATTTAAATGCAAGTAAAACCATAAACATTTAAATTAAAACAAACATTAATAATATCTCAAATCTTAATAATATTCATAGCTTAAACATTTAAATTCAAACATACATTAATAATATCACAAATCCTAATATTTATAAACATAAGACATACAATTCAAGCAACTAAAGAAACCATCTCAAGGACTTAGAAATCAATCCTCATCACTAAAGAAATCATCTTCTTCATTATCATTAGATTCATATTCCTCTATATCATCCTCCTTTGCCTCATCTGAAATTATGTCTTCCTCATTTATGAGTCCAGTGATCGATCCTGTAAACCTTGGTGTTACCCTAGTAGATGGTGTTGATCTAGTCTGTTGGCTACTTTCCTGAATTCTAGAAGCTCGAGCAACTTCACCCCAAGTCAAAGTATTATCACCAAACACAAGCTCATTATCTTCATCTGTTTTTGCATCCATTCTCTCAATCAACCACTCATTGCTATCATCAATATCCTTCAAAGATATTGGATCAATTGTGTCACGGAAATCGTATCAGCGTCTCAAAGCTCTATTATACTTAACAAACACCAAATCATTGAGACGGGATTGAGCTACTCTATTTTTTTTTTTGTGTGTATCTGCAATAATTTATTAACAATACATTAAAATTTATAATAAGATAAAAAAAAATGTAATTGAAGAGGTTTGAGGATGATACTCACATGCTCAAACACACTCCAATTTCGCTCACAAACGGATGCACTACAAGTAAGGCTTAAAACTTTTTTTGTAAAGTTTTGCAAATTTGGAGTTGCATACCCGTATGCACTCCACCAATCAGCTGTGAATAATGAATAACAATTAATTAACTAACATCTTTAAGCAATGATAATGAAATAAGTTTGTGGGATAACATAGATTACCTGGTGCCATCGTTGTTCTTTGTCTAACCGCATGGAAAACTTAAAGAGGTTTTCAGATTTCATGTAAATACTCAACTCTTAATCAATTTTATCTTATAGCGCAGGATTTGGGTTAATTAATTGGACCAATCGTATAATAAAAAAATAAAAAAAAATATATATATATATATATAATATACTAATGTAACTAAAAAATTTACAATCAAAATAAAAAATAAATAGTACATTGTGTGTGGTGTATTATAATGTATTGTGTGTTATTAAGTGTGTATTAAAGTATTATTTATATTCATATTTCATAGACTGTGTGTGTGCGCGCGTGTAGACAAGAGAGAGAGTGAAACAGAGAAGACCCAACATCTCTTTCTTTTTTTTTTGATTAGAACCTTGCATCTCTTTACTCTATTATTAACTGTGACTCTGAGTGTGTCTGTGTGGAGAGAGAGAGAGAGAGAGGAGAAGAAGAAGAAGAACTTAAGAAGTTTTGAGACTTCGAGATTTGGACCATCTGGTGTTTAAGATCTAGATCTGTGGTGTCAAGCCACTATTTGAGAGCTCGATCTAGAGAAGATAGAGAAGAGGAGGTCTGGAGTTTGAGATCTAACTTGTAGTGTCGTGTGCCGCCGTTCGAGATCTGGAGAAGACAAAGAAGAACTTTCTTTGATTTGTTGATCTACTTTGTCTGAGACAAGGGGGTATTGATCTTTCTCCTTGAGCTAATTTGGGTCACTTATGAGTGACTCATGGCTGATAATTCTTCATTGGGAATTGTAGAGATAAAAATTTGGGATTCTTCTGACATGGGTCCAATTGAAGACGAAGGTTGATTTTGAATCGATCGATTTTTTAATTTTTGATTCACCGATTTTTGGCTTAAACCGGCTGCTTTTCCAGTTCTCTAACAATTCAATTACCCAAATGGTCTTTTTAGTAAATTGAACAGTTGAAGGTCCCGGTTCATCTGTCCGACCAGCCGGTTCGATCCGGTTCTGATAACACTAATTAAAATGTCTTAAAGGATAAATCTAAGTATATTTTTTTATTCTCTATTCCATTTTAATAAGGAATAAGTTGTACCAATAGTGCTTAAGATTTACTATTTATTGAACTTTAATCCTTAAACTTTCAATTTCGTCAATTTAGTCCTCAAAATTCACACATTACACTAGTGTAGTCCTTTTCTGCCTAAATCATTGACGGAAAACAGCATGTGCTTGGCACATGATGTTATTAAGGGGTATTTATGTCTTTAGGTAATATTATATATAAAATGAATTAGTTAAATACAATAACATATACTTATATATCTATATAATAAAGTAGAGTTGAGTTTAAATCGCCAAAACTTATCTTGAACTTTTTGCAATTTAGATTAATTCTAAGTAAAAGATAAGTTATATCCAAAGGTCTATCTTATCTATAATTTTTTCCGGCTTAAATTAACTCAAAAATATTGATTTGACGGATTAGATTGACTGGCAAATTTTATTTTCCAGCTTAAGACACTTTTATTTTTAATTGCCCCAAATTAATGTTCTTCCATTTACGGCCCCCTAACTTTAATATTTAGTCATTAATTTAGAGGCAAATCTCCCATCAAATCAAACACATATCTTCCCTAAATTATGTCTACCTTACTTCATTCACTCTTTCTATGGTAACTAATTTATTTTCTTTAGTATTCGGATATTTGTCTTTTGGATTATACAGTGAAGATTTTTAAATTCATTACTGATGAACTAGAGTGACACATTTGATTTTAGCATTTCATGAAAACTATTTTTTTCATCTATGATTTTATCGAGTGAGTGAATTATTTTTTTTGTATTATGTAACTTTAATTTTTGGATTAATGCGAGCAGTATATAATTTTAGTTTTTTAATACAAAGAGAACGAGACATAATAGCTTGAGTTTAAAGACTATTGGGTGTTGAATAATGAGTAAATAAATCCCACTTATTCTAATTTTCTAAGTCAAGTAAAATATTTTTCCATTCAAAAAAAAAAAAAAAAAAATTTCGGTACTTTATTCAATTCTCCATGAAAACAAAGTTTTGCGAATTATCTCTAGGAGTGGAAGAGTATTTTGGAGAGATTTATATTATGAAACACCATGGTGTGAGTCATTTTTTTTTAAATAAAAATTTGTATTCTTTATTATTTTGATTATACAAATTGTGTATGCAAATTGATATTGTCCAAGGGTCGTGTTTTTGGAGTTTATTTTTTTGATTTTTTTGAATAGTGGATCTATATTGATTGGTACTATGTGTTATACATTGTTTGCAAGTGTATTATAACCTGATGAAGTTTTTGATTTATTAGAAGATTGTAAATAATTTCTAGACTTTATCCTAGCAAATTTTATGGTGACATCACCCTGAGATAATTGGCCGATCTGAGTTATTTCTTTATTGATTTCTGGTTCTTTAGGAACCACATACTCTAATTGTCAAGTGTCTGAAAACTGGATATCTGACCATTTAATGGTTTTTGGAACTTCAATTTTATTTTTAACTGTATTAGTTTCAATTAAAGTGGTTTGACCTTTAAAGTTCAAAAGCTTAGCTTCAGGACATAGAGTATTCATAACTTTATAATATACTCTATAAGCAAATATAATTATATCTGTGTCTTCTTTATAATTATAACCATAAGGTTTTATATGACATGTTAAAACATCCAAAACATTTTTATCAGTTAAAGATACAGATAGATTTGGAAAACAGTTAAAATAAACTGGACCAGTACTTAAGCTGGGCTGCATAACACCTATTAAAGACTGATCAAAATTAAGATATCTGACATATCTTAATGCTAACATAAAAGAGGCATTTAATCCATAAAGAGTTAAAGGTTTCAAAGCAATCTGTACTAAACCAATATGCAAAAATTTATAATCTTTATCTTGAGCCTTTAAGACTTCGCGTTCAGTTAATAGTTGTAAAATATCTCCATTCTGATCAAAAGGAACAGTCCTTTCAATCGTTTTAATAGTAAAATTCGATTTAAAAATTAAAAGTACAAATATTATAAATTTTCTTAGTTGGGTACTAGGGTATATCCTAGTTTTGTAAATTATTTTCAATATCAGAGAATTCTATCTCTTCCGTATTTTTAACATAGTCATCTTTATGATTAAGTTTAAATTTAAATAGGTTTAAAGCTATAGTGGTATCTCAAGGGTTTGTCTGTTGAATTATATGTTTCACTATTACTTTCTTCAAGTTACTATTGTAATTCGTCTTTTAATTCTATTACAGTACTGCTACTGTGACAATTGCTACAATAATCCTGAAATAATAAATTTCTCAACGTCTATCGTGAGCTAAACCTGTTCTAGTGAATTTTTCCAAAATCCTATTCTGTTAACGATACCAGGACCAAAAACTTGCCATTCAAAACGCCTAACAACTCCAAAATAACGGCTAAAATGGCCTAACATTCTACATGCCACCAGACATAGAACTCTACATGAAAAATTTCATGTGAACACGAATTCAACAAATAATAAAAGCCATCAGAAAAACATCATTATGACAAGATTATTTTCACAGTATCAAAGTAAGTGTAGTCTAATAGAATTAAATCACAATTACATAAGCAACAAGAATTAGTAATAGATCTCCATATAAATCAATAGAATAAACTTAAGCTACCATACACTTGGCTTTGATACCAGAAAGGGGGAGGATCGATGTGTCTACAAAATAACGAACTTTTATTAATTCAAAAGTGTATTTACAGAGTAGAGTCTACTTATAGTAGTAGACTAGGAGAAGGAAGAAGGAGGATTTATACAAGAGAAAGGTTCACCGAGGGTGTAAGAGGGAAAGAAGGAAGGAGATGTTGAAGGGA
The DNA here is from genome assembly GCA_963454935.2 of Ilex paraguariensis. Taxonomy (NCBI): domain Eukaryota; kingdom Viridiplantae; phylum Streptophyta; class Magnoliopsida; order Aquifoliales; family Aquifoliaceae; genus Ilex; species Ilex paraguariensis. The sequence continues at coordinate 966,345 of CAUOFW020001403.1, forward strand.
GTAGGTAGAGGAGAGAGAAGAGGAGGTTAAGGTGTAACGAGAGGTGTAAGGGGCGGTGCTCCACAAGTCGGGCCTGCACCCTTATTTATAGAGTAGAACATGAAATTCGAATTTCAAAAATAAAAAATACTATTCACAATTTTATACTGTTCCTAACTTTAATAATTTACAATGATGTCATTGCATACGTCATAATTACTGTACACTTTATACTGTATACTATTCACAGTACATATAGTGACGTAAGGGCTTACGTCACTTCTTTGTAGTGACGTCAGGGCGTGCGTCACTTCTTTTGGGTTGACTTTATCTGAGAAATCAGGTCTATCTAATCATTTCCTGAAAAATAAAGTAGACAACACATTATCTCTGTCATCATGGAGATTTATCTCCATACAGAGTGGAGGATAATAAGCATTTTTATATGCATTGAAATAACGNTCTGATCATTTCCTGAAAAATAAAGTAGACAACACATTATCTCTGTCATCATGGAGATTTATCTCCATACAGAATGGAGGATAATAAGCATTTTATATGCATTGAAATAACGAGAATCCTTATATGGATTAAAATAATATGCACTTCTATATGCATAAAATATATTTTTATAGTCATTAGAAAAATATGCATCTTTATATGCAAAAACTTGGGTTTGAACAGTTATATCACCAAGTTTNCATAAAATATATTTTTATAGTCATTAGAAAAATATGCATCTGTATATGCAAAAACTTGGGTTTGAACAGTTATACCACCAAGTATATTTACCATGTCTTGGCAAAATTCTTCTGGGACTATAGTCTCCAGCCACTATTTATAGTGACAATCATAATATCAGTCATTAATTTCAAGAATAAGATGAAATTTTAAACCTGCTCTTAAAGATTCTTTTTGACGTCTTGCAATTCTTAATAAAAAGATAGGTATATAATCAATTAATTGATCTCCTATAGCATTGCAATAGAGACACCAAAGTGAAACTTTGCAATTATTAGTACTCCATGTGGAGGAAAAACTATAAAACATCTTCTCCTGCATAATCACAAAAACAGTCAAGAAGTTCTGGTGATTTGATAATAAGATCCAAAAAGAATGAATTTGGGTTAGGACTCATTTCTGTAACTTTTTGGTCTTGTCCTGGAAAATAAACATCACTTTTTAATATGTTAGAATAAGACGAAAAATTTAATTGATTTTCTTTTATTTGATTTATCAATTTTGTTTGAGGTGGAGTTATAAACTCAAATAATATCTGTTGACCATTTATGGTAGTCAGAATACCTTTCGAATCAATTCTTTCTATAGGTTTAATTAAAGATAAAAATGGTGTTCCCAAAATCACCAATTGATTTAGATTATCAATGAGCATAAAAGTTGTAGGAATACAAATTCCTTGATTATATACAAAAATATTATAGAGTTTAAAATTTATATTTAATTTCGACCCATCAGCAACACTGACTGACTGAGTAATTTTTTCAAAATATTTAGTTGGAATTAATCTTGCCTTTTTGCAGTTCATATCTGCTCCACTGTCAATTAGAGCAATAGTTTCAATAGTAAACTCAGAATTTATAACCAAAATAATTTTAACATACCATTTTTGATAAGTTATTTTTTCTAAAATATTTATATTGTCATTTGGTGATGGTTTATCATCTAAGGTAGATAGTGATGGTAATGCTCTATCATCTTGTATGTCACTTTTTCTAGATGAAGTTTTTGCTAAAGATATTAATCTTGTCTTTAAGACTTTTATGTCTTCTTTGACTGCATTGATTTTTATTTTTATATTTTGAATTGTAGAAGACCAAGCTTCCTTTATATGAAGTGGGCTATCACTCATGTCTTTTTCATTTCTATTAAGAACTTTTTTTAATGAATATGGTTGAGACAGATTAGGTCTCTTTTCTTCTGGATTTATCTCTAAAAATTGTTTAATAGCTTTTCTTTTGGATTATGGATCCTGAATTTTATCGATAAGGTCTAGAATAAAATTTTGTGACTTAGTCAAAGTATTTATACTTAATCCATTCATAGCTAGAATAACTTTATAATAATTATTTTCAGCTTTACAATGAGAAGAACAAGCTTTATCTTGTTTTAAAGATTCTGTTTCTGAAGAAGAATTACTAATTTCATTAATATTATAGTCTTCAGAAAAATTATCAGAACTATCTTCTAACTTACTTTCAGAGTTTAAAACAATTTTAAAGATTTTTTTCTTAAGGTCTTCATCATTAATTAATTCATTTATCTGTTGTTTAGTCGAACATTTAGAGGCAATATGACCATATTTTCCACACTTAAAACATTTAATATAAGACTTCTTGTCCTTTTCTTTGACTCTTTTAGTAGGTCTGTTAGTTATCTCATAATTCTTTTTATAGAATTTTTGACCCTTTTTATAAGGCTTGGAATAAGTCTTTTTGTTACTAGAAGATTTATCTTTTGGTATATCAAGAGTATAAACAAATTGATTACAAAATTCTGCAAGTTCTTTTCTGCTAGTTAGTCTTTGTCTCTTAAGTTGAGCTTTAAGATTTAAATCATTACAGAGAGCTAATCCATCTGAAATACATTCAGAAACTAGTTCTTCATAAGTATAATTCTCATAAGGGATTTTAAATCCTTCATGTTTTTGCTTTAAGTGAATCCTTATTTTTTCAGCAAATAAACTGGGTAATCCTGAAATAAATTTTTCTTTCCAGAATTCATTGTTAGCATCTGGTTTTAACAAAACTTTAGCCAAAAATACATCTTTATACCACCGAAAAATGTGTTAAGGTGGGGCATCTTAAATTTATTAAAAGCTTTTTACTTTTATCAGAGTTTGAAAACTAGATCCAACAAAATGTTTTAATATAGTCTGAACTAAGGTATAGACAACATCTTTTTGAGTGAGGAGAGTTTCATTTTCTACTGTTGTTACCTTAACTGCACTTAAAATTTCATTTTGTTGAACTGGACTTAAATAATTATTCCACCATCCTCTTAGTTGGCCTGTAAAGCCAGTGGTGATAAATTTAGCAGTAGCATGATCATAATTTCTATTATCTTTGCAAATTGAAGCATATATTAAAATTTTATGTAAAACTTGATGAATAACATATTCAGACATACCATTAATATTCTATTCATAAATGGATGAAGCATCATATGCTTTTTGATTAATAAAAATTTTTTCTTCATATAAAATATCTTGAAGTGTTGTCCTNCCATTAATATTCTATTCATAAATGGATGAAGCATCATATGCTTTTTGATTAATAAAAAAGTTTTCTTCATATAAAATATCTTGAAGTGTTGTCCTCTGATAATAAGCCCTCATGGGAGGAACTTGTGCATAAATATTAGCTTGCGATTTTGGTTTAACAAATCCAATTTTATTTATTTCTTCAGATTATATCTGGTGTAGAGAATCTTCAAATTGTTGGATTTCAGTTTTCAGATTGCTCTTCACCTTGTGTTTTAGAGATGACATTTAATGTCAAGCTTTTCAATTTATCTNTTTCAGATTGCTCTTCACCTTGTGTTTTAGAGATGACATTTAATGTCAAGCCTTTCAATTTATTTTTGAGTGCATTTATGAACTCATCTTCCACTTTATTATGCAGATTAAATGTGGAAGTGTCAGCTAGTGGTTTTATATTGACCTATTCAACTTCTTGGTCTTTTTGGGACTGTGAGGTTGAAGTTTGGTGTGAACATATTAAATTCTCAATTTTACTGAGATGTCGACCTATAACTTGAAGACAAACATTAGTGTAATTATTTTGTTTTATAGAAATAGTGTTGCCTGTATAATGAATTTCTTCAGAATTATTTAAAGGGATTTTTATTGGTTCAGTGGTTGGAGATATTTTACAATTGTTAACTGAACGAGAAGTCTTAAAGGCTAAAGATAAAGATTATAAATTTTTGCATATTGGTTTAGTATAGGTTGCTTTGAAACCTTTAACTCTTCATGGATTAAATGCCTCTTTTATGTTAGCATCACGAGATGCTAGATGTCTTAATTTTGATCAGTCTTTAATGGGTGTTATGCAGTCCAGCTTACGTACTAGTCCAATTTATTTTAACTATTTTTCAAATCTATTTGTATCTTTAACTGATAAAAATATTTTGGATGTTTTAACATGTTATATAAAACCTTATGGCTATAATTATAAAGAAGGCACAAATATAATTGTGTTTACTTATAAAATATATTATAAAGTTATGAATACTCTATGTCTTGAAGCTAAGCTTTTGAATCTTAAAGGTTAAACCACTTTAATTGAAACTAATATGGTTTAAAATAAAATTGAAGTCCCAAAAATCATTAAATGGTCAGATATCCAGTTTTCAGACACCTAGCAATTAGAGTCTGTGGTTCCTAAAGAACCAGAAATCAATAACAAAATAACCCAGATCACCCAATCATCTCAGGGTGATGTCACCATAAAATTTTCTATGATAAATTCTAGAAATTATTTACAATCTTTTGATAAATCAAAAACTTCATCAGGTTATAATACACCTTTTGTCCCTTTAAGAAAATCTACTTCCTCAGTCCAAAATCGAAGAAGAGATAAAGAACCCATAATTGAAAGAATTAAAATTTCAAAAAATAATATTCCACATGGTATCTATCGACTTGTTAACATATCTTCTCAAGAAGAAAACTTTGATAAAGACTTTGATAAAGATTTTGATTTAACTCTATCCGAAATCGGATTCTAAATATAGTTTTTATGGAATTAGATCCAAGAACATTCCAGATGATACAGGACACCTGTGATTAAGAATTTTATATTCCTAAATATAAAGAATTTAGATATTGATTTTTTGAAAATATAAGTTCAAAAAAATTTTGAAATTATAAAGAAATGTTTTGCCTTTATATAAAAAGGGAAAGGAAAATAATTCCTTTTGTTAATTGGTTTTTGACTTATTATGTCCCTCCTACTATGGAACATTTAAATGTTTTGGAAATTTTCCAACATAAATGAAAACCCTTGATGGAAAAACTATAAACAGTTTTTATCCTCCAACCACTAAACCAATAAAAATCCCTTTAAATAATTCTGAAGAAATTCATATAAATGCTTGTTATACAGGCAACACTATTTCTATAAAACAAAATAATTACACTGATGTTTGTCTTCAAGCTATAGGTCAACATCTCAGTAAAATTGAGAATTTAATATGTTCACACTAAACTTCAACCTCACAATCCCAAAAAGACCAAGAAGTTGAACAGGTCAATATAAAACCACCAGCTGACATTTCCACATTTAATCTGCATAATAAGGTGGAAGATGAGTTCATAAATGTACTCAAAGATAAATTGCATGGCTTGACATTAAATGTCATCTCTAAAACACAAGGTGAAGAGCAATCTGAAAACTGAAATCCAACAATTTGAAGATTCTCTACACCAGATATAATCTGAAAAAATAAATAAAATTGAATTTGTTAAACCAAAATCCCAAGCTAATATTTATGCACAAGCTCCTCCCATGAGGGCTTATTATTAGAGGACAACACCTCAAGATATTTTATATGAAGAAAACTTTTTTATTGATCAACATGCATATGATGCTTCATCCATTTATGAATGGAATATTGATAGTATGTCTGAATATGTTATTCATCAAGTTTTACATAATATTTTAATGTATNCAACTCTCTCTCTCTCTCTCTCACACACACACACACACACACAATTTACACACACAAATAGAGTCACACACGCCAAATTGCAAAAATCAGTCTTCTGGCCAAGTTCATGGAAACCACCACCACCTAAAAATCCAATTCTCATTTAATTTTTAAAAAAATTTGAAATCAAAATCACAAATGAAATGATAAACAAACTCAAAAATCAATATCGAAATCAAAAATGGAAATCAAACGATATTGAGAATGAAATCAAAACTAAAACTAAATTACTTGGGGTGGTGTCATCGGTGGTGGGAGGAGGCAGCATAAGAGCAGTCAGTGATGGGTGTTGCGTAGTGTGTGTGTGTTGGGTTTGACAATGGTATATATTTAGTGTGTGTCTGGTGTGTTGCTTTTGTGGGTGAGTTTTCTGTGGGAGTGAGTTGTGTTTGTATGTGCTCATGAGAGAGAGAGACATGATGAATAGGAAAGGAGAAGAAGATAATGTCTTTGGGTTTAGGTTTATAATTGTTCTAAGAGGAATAAAGGTGTTTGTAGGCCAAGGGACAACGACTTAATTACCCTTACTATCAGTCATATGTTTGACATGTGCTATTTTCTGTCAAAAATTTATATGGAAGTTACTGCGAGGGGCTACACTAGTGCAATGTGTAAACTTTGAGAATTAAATTGATGAAACTGAAAATTTAAGGACTAAAGTTCAATAAGTGATAAACCTTAGGGACTATTGGTACAATCTACCCTTTAATTAAATAATTTGACCATTGTACCTTTTAGCAAAAATAGTTATCATGATATTTTTAAAAATCTTTTCCCCACTCTCTCTCCTAATTTTTCACTCCTTTTTCTTCATCTCCCACACTTTCTCTCTCCTCCTATATCTCTCTTATCTCCATCTTTATCGGACTTCCACACTTTGTCCTTCTTTCTTTTTCTCCATCTTTACCTTACCTTATTTATCTTCTCTCTCATATGTCCTACTATTTCTATCTCTTCTCTTGTCCGTTACAAAAATACGAGAGCTATCATTCGTGTTTTTTCGTTGTGCTAAGGCAATCAATTATGGAAGTGCTTCGTTTGTTGATCTATTCTTCGGTTGCTCAAGTAATCTATTTTGGATCTATTCCTTCAATGGAAGTATGGCGGTGCTTTGTTTATGGGCCTACTACAACTACTGTGAGCCTATTGTAAATCTATAGATTATTTGTAAATTAAGTGTGAAGAAGATGAATTGTAGAACATGAAATGTGAGAGAAAAAAGAGAGAGAGAGGAATAGAATTTGTTATTTCATCATCTTAATTTAAACTTATGTATATCTCTATTTATATACATCTAACACTACAACTGAATAACTGACTAACAGTCTTCACATGATCTCCACATGGTCTTCAAGTGCTATGTAACACCCCGCATTTTCTTTTATATATGTATATAGATATATAGTAAATAATTGTGATAAGAAAAATGTGGATATATGTAGTGATGTGTGTTTGAATTTGGTAGATTGAAAAAGTAGAGATTTAAAATGTTAGTGAAAATAATAGTTGAAATTTGGTTTTAATAAGTGAAAATATGAAATTTTAGGTCCTAGAACTTGTATTAAATAGGTTTGGT
>CAUOFW020001403.1:975026-1003728 GCA_963454935.2 Ilex paraguariensis
AATGATATATATATGCTATGAAATCATCCTCTCTTAGGCTTTTTGCAAGGATTACATGTTTTGAACAAAGTAGGGTTTAATACCCATGAAATCTCCTTTCTAGTTTTAAAACCCTAATTTTTGGAGAATGATGTATTTCCTTCCTAAATGCTTTCTTTATTATGGATTTCGAAACCTTAGTGCTTTGTGTTGGGTAGAAAAATGATGTTATTGTGATCTCATGTATTTTCTTAGTTAGTTGTGGAATTGTTATATGATATATTTTGGGAATTTTGGATAGATGCTTGTAAATTGAGATAAATGTTGGAATTGTATGTTTGGTTGGGTTGTTTATGATGCACATGAGTGATTCAATTCCCCTTTGAGAAAACATGAATCCCATAAATTTTCCTGAAGGTACCCTGAAAGTACATTTCACGAGGTTCATCTTTTACTTTCTTAGGAGCTGGAAAACATCCTGTAACTTGCTCACTTGGTCCTCAGCTTTTTGGCTTTTTACCAACCTATCATCAACATAGACCTTCATGCTTTTCCCAATAAGGTTCTTGCAAATGTGATTGACCAAATGTTGATAAGTGGCACCGGCATTCTTTAGGTCAAATGACATAATCTGGTAGCAAGACAGCCCTTCCTCTGTGACAAATGAGTTCTTCTCTTGGCTATATGAGTGCATACGGATTTAATTATACTCATAGAATGTGTCCATAAAGCTAAGAAGCTAGAAATCTTCTGTGGCATCCACTAAGGGGTTAATCCTTGGAAATGGAAAGCAGTCCTTCAGACACGCCTTATTCAGGTCCGTGAAATCTATGCAAAACCTTCATTTTCCATTGTGTTTCTTTATGAGCACAACATTGCCTATCCACTCAGGATAGTGGACTTCCCAAATTGACTTTGCTTATAGGAGTTTCTATACTTCCACAACGATTGCCTTGGCCCTTTAAAGGGAAAAAGCTCTCCTCTTTTACTTTACTGGCTTGAATGAGGGATCCACATTGAATCTGTGGACTATCACCTACAGATCTATGCCTGCCATATCCTCATGACCCCAAGCAAAAACATATGCATTCCTTTGTAAGAACTTCTCCACCTTATTTTTAATATGGGGGAAAGATTAGCTATATATGTAATCTAGTTAGGTTTCCTTCCAAAGGTCACCAGAACCAATTGTTCATCAAGGCATTCTTTCTCTGGGCCTTCAGGATCTCTAGGATCTAAGTTATCCACCTAGAAAGTTTTAAAAACTTGATAGGACCTTGCTGATGTGACGTAGCATTACCTTGTTATGGCCTAGTCTCCTTGAACCTCTCCAATAATAGTATCACAAGATGATAAGTTGATGGTACTTCTTTGAGGGCATTAACAGTTGACTAATATCATGTTATAGGCTGAAAGGCAATCTATTACTATGAAATCTACCATGAGCATCTACTGGTAGGGAGATTTCCCTAAAGTAATAGGAATTAAAATTGCTCCCACTGGATAGGCTCTTTCTCTTGAGAAACCTACCAAAGGGGCCTTGAGAGGGTAGAGCTTTTACATCTCTATGCCTAATTGATTGAAGCCATGAAGGAAGAAAATATCTGCAGTGCTGCCACTGTCTTCCAGGACTCTTTAAACCGTATGATTGGAAGCAACCACAGAGATCACCAAAGGATCATCATATGGAGTGTAGATCCCCTTGAGATCTTCATTTGTGAATATGATGGGAGTATTTTTATAGGAGACCTTCCCTAGTTAAATAAGGTTGATTTCTTCCTCTACTGCCTAAGCTCTCCGGGCATAAGATTTCCTTGTCGGGTTGCTTCCCCTTGAAGCAAATCCTCCAATGATCACCTTGATTTCCCCCACTGGCTACTAATGCTCTCGAGGCTCTTAAAGGGCTCTTTTTTCTTGGCAGTTCGTTTTTACAAGTCTTCCAAGGTGGACTTTCTCAATCAGATCCCAAAGGGTGAAAGAATCTTCGGTATCATACCCATGGTCACGGTGAAAATGACAATACTTATCTCGGTATCATAGCCATGGTCATGGTGAAAATGGCAATACTTATCTCTATCTCATTTGTTAGGAGGTTTTCTGAGCTTTCCAGGACATTTCAAGTGGTTGTCATTTGCACTTGAAAAAGGATTTGTTCAAACATAGCATTCAAGAGAGTGTACGCTCGAGCCCTTACTGTAGGTAAGCAGAGGCCTAACCTATCCCTAGCGGGGACATGATCAGCTTTTCCCTTCTTTGAAGTACCTGTTTTGTCTAAATTTTCTTGGCCCTTTCTCTTCTTTTTAGAGGTAGAGCCTTTCACACCTTTCTTCGCATTAACTGCATCCTTCTCATTCATATGGCTCTGTGCTTTGGAAAGGAGCTCGGCCATAGTTTTCGGGGAATATTTGCACAGAGAGAAATAGAACCTATCGGGATGGACTCCTTCGTAAACCTTGCTAAATATTGCTTGAGAGTCTATTCTTTCATCTGTTTGATGTTGAGGAGAGAATTGGAAGGTTTCCTGGGTGTCCTTCCTCTACTGAAATGGGAAAGGAAGGATTTGCTAAGCTCCAGGAAGAATCCAATAGAACCGACAGAGAGCCTATTGAACCAAAGATGAGTTGTTCCCTTCAATGTGGTAGGGAAAACTCTACACATAATGGCATCGGGACGTTATGCAATAACATGAGAAATTTTTAAGTTTCCAAATGATCCAAAGGATCCTTCTTGCCATCAAAATTTTTGATGGTCGACATCTTGAACTTGGCAGAAGGTAGTTGGTAACATCTTGAGAGAAAGGTGACTCGAGCCTTTGAACCAGCATTTCCATTATTTTTAGAGCCTGAGCTTTCATGGTGTTTAACACATCTCCAATTTGATCGTTCACCTCCTTGAAATTTTGATTCAAAGAGGCGTCTTCTTTATGATGTTGTAGAGAATCATTTTAACTACGCTCATCCACCATGTTTGGTTCATGGCTAGGGTGAGCCCCTTCAGAATGAAGATCCTAATCTCCTTGTTATTTTGAGGATCAATAAGACCTTGCAAAATTTTTTGAATTTGCTGGGTTTGTTAAGCCATGCCTCCAATGGTTTGGTTCATCTGATCCATATTCCTTTTAAGGTTCAGAATTCGTTGGGCTTTCTGACGCCTATTGAGGCGAGGAGGGTCTAGATCTAGGATTTTAACCCTAACATTCCCTTGAGTAGGTTGTTCTCTATTAGGGTTGTCTTGATTGACATTTATGACTCTAGTTGACACCATCCATCGGTGTACAGCAAAATTGAGAAACAACTTCGATTATCAAGTTATTTCCCATTGACGAGGCCAAACTGTTAGAGTAAAAAATATGTCCAACTATTCTGAATGCTGTTGAGGTTGATCTAGGCCTAGCTACACCTTTTTCCAAGCTCTGGGTGAGGTTTTCGGTGGTTATGGTATTAGAAAAGAAATTCAGAGATCATAGGGGTGCTCCAGGGGTCGACCCTTCCATGCCTAAGTTAGTATCTAGGAATTTTATAGTGTAGCAATTTAACTAGGCTTAGTGTGCTTACCTAGGTCTTACCTCAAAGGTTCCCTTTTGTAGTATTTTGATAGGTGTCCTAGGGAGAGTGGACTCTAGGCTCTCCTTGTAATTTGAATTTGCCTGATCTCCTTTCGATTGAGGAGTTTTGGCTTCTATAGTCTTTATCCCTTGTTGGGATAACCATCCCGAGTCCTAACTATACTTGGAGTCTATTTGATTATGTGGATAAGGCTTGCTGAGGGTATAGTCTTATCCTTATCCCTTGACCACCTTATCTTCCTCATAATATTTAAATGAATCCACCATTTTAGTGGGTCTTTGGTAGATAAGGTTCTTAAAAATTCATGACAAGCTTTGCCTTTCTTCTGGTTTCCACTGGGCTAGAGAAAGCTAATTATCTGAGCTCATTACTCCAGTTTTCCTTTCTTGCTAATAGGTCAGCCAACGGTTACATTTTTAAAGGTAGTGCCAACTAGGACTTTTTGTTTAGTTGAGATTAAATTCTCCCCATCAGAGAGCAAGATGAGGTTTTTCCAAAGATGATTGCTCATCTGTCTAGGAAAGTTAAAAACTTAGAGGTAAGGAAGGTGAACAAGGTGGTAAGTGTGCGTTAAGAGGAACCTTGTTCTTTATGTGAGTCAGTTGAGAATTTTGTAAAGGATCGCCTAACCTTACCAGTTTATAAAGTGGTCCTCCAAGAGGAAGTTAATGCCTTTAACTAGACTAGACAACAAAATTCCCCCTACTTCAATACACATAATCAAGGTTGGCTACGCCACCCGAACTTTAGTTAGAGGAATGACACCATAACTCAACCCTCCACCTCTATGCCTTATGTCCCTTCAAGTTAACCAATGTCCGGCCCTGTTTAATCTACAAGTAATTAGTCTTGGCATCCACCACGACAAGAGTTTGTATAGAACCCATCTCCACATGGGTTTTTTCCCCAAGGGCAAGCTAGTGTACCTACATAGCAGCCTCCTCTCAAGAGAAATATTGAGGATGTTCACTATCAGTTCATTCAGAGTCAGACCACTATAAATAACCAAATCAATCAAGCTCTGAATGACATCAGGTCTCAAATGACTAAGTTGCCAACACTATGGGGATGATGCAACAAGAAAAGGGGAAATTCCTTGCACAACCCCAAGAGAATCCCAAAGGTCAACATGGGATTGAGATTTCTGATGTCACAAATAATGTGGAGCAGCTCAAGTCCATAACCACTCTTCAGAGTGTTAATGAATTCAACAAAAGTATACCTCTAAGAGTCTTTAAGCATACAGAAAAAGAGACTCAAGGTACTCCCAAGGATAGTGAGTCATTTGAGCTATTCAAGGTAGTTGGGTCTGATGAAGTTGTTTGTCCCATTCCTACTCCCTACCCTCACCAATGAAAATGTCTACATAACAAGCCAACCAAGCTGAAATTCTTGATTTATTTAAGTAGGTAAAAATTAATATTCCTTTGACAAGTTCCTTCATATGCAAATTTTTTAAAAGATTTGTGCACTGTCAAGAGGAAATTGAAGGTCTAGAAAAATGCATTCCTGACGGAGCAAGTAACCACTATTCTCCGAACTAACACTCCACCCAAGTATAACAATCCAAGTTGTCTCACCATTGCAATTACCATTGGGAATTTTTGGGTCGAACAAACACTATTAGACTTGGGTGCGAACGTGAATCTACTGCCCTTCTCAGTCTACAAGTTATTAGGCTTGGGAGAATTAAAACCTACTTCAATTACTCTTCAGCTGGCAGACCGAAGTGTGGAAATACCAAGACGGCTAGTGGAAGATATGTTGGTTCAAGTGGAGAGGTTATACTTTTCCGTCGACTTCATAATGTTGTACACTGCACCGATTGCAAACCTTGATGCACAGATTCCCATAATTTTATCATGCTCATTCCTTGCAAAGTCTAATGCATTAATAAATTATAGGAGTGGTGGGATGAAGTGATCCTCTGGGAATACAACGGCTAAATTTAACATTTTTCATGTAGCAAAGCAACCAGGAGGTGAGGGAGAGTTTTATGAGATATACCTAGTGGATGAATATATGGGGGAGAAGTTTGAAACTTCAGTGTATTATGATGCTCTACAATTGTGTTTGATTAATTTTGAATATGAGGATGATAACTCAAAGGCTATATTTTAAAATGACTTGCTAAACAATTTGCAGGAGTTACGAGGTGTGTAGAGAAACCTCAAACAAGAATAGTTCTTTGGTGAAGCAAAATTCCAAGTGAAGTCGTGTATTGGGCAATTGGAGCCCAGTTGAACCCTTTGAATAAATTGATTTTTTGTACATTTGTTAGTTAGATAACTATCTGTTGAAAAACAAATCTGATGTTGTAGCTACTATTCAAAAGTTTCTTCCCTATATTGAATACATACTTAATGCTAAAATCAAGGTTTTGAGATCAAATGGAGGAGTAGAAATTTTTAATCACATTCTTCACAGTTACCCCTCTTCCCATGGTTTCCATCATCAGAAATCTTGCCCTTACACCCCTGAACAAAACGGCCTAGCTAAGAGAAAGCATAGACATATTGTGGAAACAGCTCTAACTTTCATGTTCAAGTCATCCATGCCACTGAAATTCTGGTATCATGCCTTTTCTGTGGCATTTTTTCTTTTTAACAAGATGCCTACCCATACACTTAACCACATTTCTCCTTATGCAGCATTATTTGGTCTTCCTCCAGATCTTGCTTGCCTTAGAGTTTTTGGTTGTGCTTGTTATCCTTTACTCAAACCATATAACCATGACAAACTGAAACATAAAACCAAGCAACGTGCCTTTCTTGGATACACACTTGACTATAAGGGTCATCTCTATTATAATATCCCCTCTGATAAAATTTATATTTCCAGACATGTTCATTTTGATGAATCGGTCTTTCCTTTTGCTAATATTCCTCATACCACTTCTGACAGCATTCTTTCACCTGTTTCTATCTTAAATCCTTCTATTCTTGGGCCTATTCCTTCATTTTCACCTCATGTTCAATNATGTATATGTTGAACCATATCATAACAACAATTAAGTTAGCCGAAACGTCTATGCACCTTACAACAACCTAATAACCATAGTAAACCTAAAGGTGAGACATTCAAAAGGTTTACTCTAGCTATTCGATCAGCAAATCTATAATTCAATGAAGACAGAATTCCAGTTTATACATTAAATCAAAAGCATTGGCTATGGTAAGACTTAACCCATCTATAACCAATCTCCCAGCTATTACATTAATCCAAACTACGTGCATCATTGTATCATGCATTAAGTACATAATAGAGTATAGATGAAATAGTAAATAGCAATAAGTCTAGCTTGGTACTTATAACCATGAGCATAACCTAAGTTATACATAGTAATACATGGTATAGAACATAAACGAGAGCCATCCACTATTTAAGGAAGGTATAAACATTAAAGTGTAAATAAAACATCAACGCTTTCATTACTTAAATAATATTACACATGTCTTCACCCTTCACTAAAAAGTAAAAAAAAGATTACTCACTCCTCATTGCTATAAACGAGCAAGAAGAGTAAGTGAATCCCACTCGTAAATACAAAACAAAACACAAATCATTCCCAAAGAAATAGTTGAAACACCCCCACTGTTATTGCTAAACTAGGGTGAAAAAGTGAGAGAGGTTCGACTTTCCAAGTAGAAAGGAAGTCAAAAAAAAATGTGGAAGAAGAGATTTTTTGGGGTTAAGAGTACTTAGGGTAAGGTGGTTTCCTCCTAGGTCCATACCTTGTGAAGTGGAGAAGAAGTTGTTCCAAATGTCCCCCTAGCATGCCTATATATAAGCTTCAAGGAGCTAGCAAGTCGATTAAGTAAGGGCAGCCAATAAGAAAAGACTTGTTGCATCATTGGACCAGTGGGAGAGAAGCTTGAGTTTAACGTGATTAGGGCCACTGTCTAGACCCTGCCACCACTGCTCGTACGGTACTATATCTTTAGAATTTTGCCTTTTAGCCTCCTTTGTTGACTTTTTGACTTTGGCCACCGTTGGAATGGTATATTCACCATCTGGATGGTACCTTGTTGATTCTTCTCTTTGTCTTTCTTTGCACTCTAGCCCTCCAATTCTCTACATTTACATATAAAACCATACAAAACATATTATTAAAACAAGTGTTTTGAAAAGCTCGCCTAGGCGAGAAGTGAGACAAAGCGAAGATATCTCACCTAGAGGACCCCAGGCAAAGCGAATGTGGCCAAAGCGAGAAAAAAGTGAGAAAAGCGAGCGCCTCTTGCTTAAGCGAAAGATGAAAAAGCGAATGCCTCTTGCTTAGGCGAAAGGCGAAAAAGCGAATGCCTTTGTCATTATGCTTCTGTTTTTTTTTTTTTGCTAAACAATTGTTATGAAATGTTATTCAATACATGTGAATGTGCCTCTGTTCTGCTTTTTTTATTCAGTACATATGAAATTGTTTACAATTGATTCTACTCCTATTCTACTCTTTTTTTTATTGCTCATTCTGCCTCGGTTTATTTTTTTTTTCTGATTCTGCTGCTGTCCTGATTCTTCTTCGATTTTGTTGTCCAGTCAATATGAAATTGCTCCTATTCTACTTCTATTTTTTTTTTTGGCTAATTCTGCTTCTGTTTATTTTTTGCTAATTCTGCTGTTGTCCTGATTCTACTTCGATTTTGCTGTCCAGTCAATATTAAATTGTTTACAACTGTTATGAAATGTTATTCAGTACATGTGAATGTGCTCCTATTCTTCTTCCGTTATTCAGTACATATGAAATTGTTTCCAATTGATTCTACTCCTGTTTTGCTTATGTTTTTTTTTCTCATTCTGTTTCTTTTTTTTTTGCTGATTCAGCTGTTGTCCTGATTCTGCTTCTTTTGTTATCTTGTCAATATGAAATTGTTTACAATTGTTATGAAATATGATTCAATACATGTGAATGTGTTTTATTCCTTTGATTGTAGTGTGATAGTGTTATTCATAAACAAATAAATGGCATCGTCGTTCGAAGGGAACAAAAAAGATCCGGCATGAAAATATGCACACTTGGTAAATCTTCAAAATCCAAAAAAGTTCAAATGTAATTTTTGTGGAAAAGAGTCAAATGGAGGTGTCTATCGAGTCAAGCAACACCTTGCGAGGAACTCAACGAGTGTTATTACTTGTCCAAAATGCCCTGCTCATGTTAAGGAGGAGATTAGAGAACACATGGCTAAAAAAAAGGAAGAGAAGAATCTAATGCACATGGTTCCCGACTTTGATGAGATGCCTAATGACTTGGAGGAGGATGAAGATGATATTATAGAGATTGTTGTGCATCGTAAAAGATCCATGGCTAGTTCTAGTCAAGGTTCTACACAAGCCACATCCAAACCAAAAAAGCCAAGGCAAAAAGGGCCTATGGATGTATACTTTACCCCTGATCCGAATGTTGTGGTGCAAAATCGAAAGGCCAAGGGGAGACAAATGAAGATTGATGCCAACGATCCTTTAAGAAAGGAACTTAGAGAAAGAGCCATCACAACATTTGCCCGACGGATGTATGACACGAGAATTCCCTTTAATGTTGTGAACTATGAAAGTTTTGCAGCAATGTTTAAAGCTATTGTACAGTATGGCCCTGGTTTGAAACCACCTTCTTACCATGAGATTCGGGTCTCATTGCTCAACAAAGAAGTAGGGCATATTAAGTCATTGATGAAAGATCACCAAGAGGATTAGGCAAAATATGGATGTTCCATAATGGCTGATGGATAGACTAACAAGAGAGGGAGAACCTTGATTAATTTGTTCGTGAGTTTTCTGAAAGGGACCATGTTCTTTGAATCCATTGATGCTTATGCATACTCAAAGGATGGGCAAAAAATGTATGAATTGCTTGATAATTTTGTAGAGCGTATTAGTGAAGCTAATATGGTCCAAATTGTCACTGACAATGTGGCAGAAAATGTGTTAGCAGGTATGAGCTTCTTGAAAAAGAAAGATAACTACTTGTTATATTGAATTTTTTTATGCACACTAGTTGATAAAAAAATTTTGTTTAATAGAAAAGTTTTTGGAGGCAAAACGACCTAACCTATATTGGACACCATGTGCTGCCCACTGCTTGGACTTGATGTTGGAAGATATCTTCAAGTTGCCAAACATCAAGAGAACATTTGAGAGAGGAATAGGCATTACACAGTTATATTTATAACCATCCAACTCTGTTAAATATGATGAGACGATTTGCCCAGTCAAAGGAGTTGATTAAGCCTGCAAAAACTAGATTTGCTACGACTTTTCTTACTCTAACAAGGATCAACCAACAAAAAGGTAACTTAAGAAAAATGTTCCCTTCAGAGAAATGGACTACAAGTAAATGGGCAAAATAACATCAAGGCAAAAGGAAATCACAAATCATTTTAATGCCATCATTTTGGGGTAATGTTGTCTACTCTCTTAAGCTTACAGGCCCTCTTCTTCGTGTGCTTTGATTGGTTGATGGTGAGAAGAAGCCTTCCATGGGGTAAATTTATGAAGCTATGGACCGGGCTAATTGCTAATTCTTTTAATGGCAATGAAGAGAAGTACAAACACATCTTTGAAATCATTGACCGAAGGTGGGAAGTTCAATTGCATCGGCCTTTGCATACAGCTAGGTATTTTTTGAACCCAGAGTTTTTCTATTCCAATCCAAAGGTTGAGAAAAATGAAGAAGTCATGAATGACCTATATAAATGTTAAGAAATGTTGGTCCCAAATATTGCGATACAAGATAAAATTGGTCAAGAGTTAAGTATTACATGAAATGTGAAAACTTCTTTAAGTTGCCCGTGACAGTTAGACAAAGAACAATGAGGGCACCAGGTAATCTATATTATCCCACAAGCTTATTTCATTATCATTGTTTAAAGATGTTAGTTAATTAATTGTTATTCATTATCCACAGCTGATTGGTGGAGTGCAAACAGGTCTGCAACTCCAAATTTGTAAAACTTTGCAAAAAAAGTTTTAACCCTTACTTGTAATGCATCCAGTTGTGAGCGAAATTGGAGTGTGTTTGAGCATCTGAGTATCATCCTCAAACCTCTTCAATTACATTTTTTTTATCTTATTATAAATTTTAATGTATTGTTAATAAATTATTGCAGATACACACAAAAAAAGAAGAAGAAATAGACTAGCTCAGTCCCATCTCAATGATTTGGTGTTTCTTAAGTACAATAGAGCTTTAAGACGCCGATATGATTCCCTTGACACAATTGATCCAATATCTTTAAAGGATATTGATGATAGCAATGAGTGGTTGATTGGAAGAATAGATGCAGAAACAGATGAAGATAATGAGCTTGTGTTTGGTGATGATACTTTGACTTGGGGTGAAGTTGCTCGAGCTTCTGGAGTTCAGAAAAGTAGCCAACGGACTAGATCAACACCATCTACTAGGGTAATACCAAGGTTTACAAGATCAACCAATGGACTCATAGATGAGGAAGACATAATTTCATAAGAGACAAAGGAGGATGATACAAAGGAATATGAATCTAATGATAATGAAGAAGATGATTTCTTTAGTGATGAGGATTGATTTCTAAGTCCTTGAGATGGTTTTTTTAGTTGCTTGAATTTTGTGTCTTATGTTTATAAATATTAGGATTTGGGATATTATTAGTGTTTGTTTGAATTTAAATGTTTAAGCTATGAATGTTATTAAGATTTGAGATATTATTAGTGTTTGTTTTAATTTAAATGTTTATGGTTTTACTTGCATTTAAATATTTAGTATATATAAAAGTAGAACTTAGATGTTTAGAAGTAATTAAACTAAAATATTTACTTTTTTTTTAATTAACTGTTCGCTTTTCTTCTCGCTTCTCACCTAGGCATTAGGAGCCTTGATCGCTTTGATTCGCTTTACACCTTAAATAACACCAATTCAAACATTAGCCATAATATATTTCAAATTAAACACTTTAATTCAATNTTCTTTAGTGATGAGGATTGATTTCTAAGTCCTTGAGATGGTTTTTTTAGTTGCTTGAATTGTGTGTCTTATGTTTATAAATATTAGGATTTGGGATATTATTAGTGTTTGTTTGAATTTAAATGTTTAAGCTATGAATGTTATTAAGATTTGAGATATTATTAGTGTTTGTTTTAATTTAAATGTTTATGGTTTTACTTGCATTTAAATATTTAGTATATATAAAAGTAGAACTTAGATGTTTAGAAGTAATTAAACTAAAATATTTACTTTTTTTTTAATTAACTGTTCGCTTTGCTTCGATAAATCGATTCGCTTTGCTTCTCGTTTCTCACCTAGGCGTTAGGAGCCTTGATCGCTTTGATTCGCTTTACACCTTAAATAACACCAATTCAAACATTAGCCATAATATATTTCAAATTAAACACTTTAATTCAATTAACACACACAATTAACCCTAAACCCTAATTCAGTTACGCACTTTATAGGGTTAATCACTCTCCTTCAGCTTGATTTTTGTAATGTATTCTTGCATGGTTTTCTTCATTAGGAGGTATACATACAACAGTCCCTGGCTTCATTGATCCAGCATATCCTACTCATGTGTTCAAGCTTCAAAAGGCAATTTATGGCCTCAAACAAGCTCTATGAGCTTGGTTTGAGTGCTTCACTACTCATCTTTTGACTTTTGGTTTTTAAGCTTCTGGTGCAAATGGTTCTCTTTTCATTCGAATTCCAGATTCCTTTATCACTATTTCACTCCTTATGTTGATGAAATCATAGTCATAGGCAATAATTCCTCTTATATGATAGAGTTGTATACTAAAAGCTTAGGGCATGTTTGGTTTGTGTTTTGAAAATAATTTTTTGTTCTCAGAACACAAAATTTTTTGAGATGCTGTTTGGACAGCAATTTTCAAAAATAATTTTTCAAAAAAAGTGAGAATTAAGAACAACAATTAGAGAACAATATTTAGATATTTTCTGAGTTTTCAAGCCAAAAATAGAAAACAAGGGAAATAAGGGAAACAATTACATTCTTTAATGAGGTCTCCCCTTCAAAATTCCTTAGTAGCAAAATAAATCCTACTATAAAAAGATTTTTTCTTTTACCTTTCTCCCTTTCTTTTTCCTTTCTCAAGCCTCTCTCTCTCTCTTATCGACTCCAAATTTGGGTTTGGTCCAGTGATCTCTAACGAAAGGGCTTTCAGCTTTTTTTTTGGTCAAATTTTCTTCAAATCTGGGTTGATCTTCTTGAGATCTGGTTTGATCTTTTTCAGATTTGGCTTCAATTCCGTCTAATTTTTTATTTTTTTTGTATTAAATCCGGTGACTTTATGGCTTGAAGGAATCATGTATTGAATTTTCTGGTAGCAGCAAAATAAATCTGGTGGCTTCATGTATTGAATTTTCTGTGTGAGTCAATGATTTGGGTATGTTGAAGTCACTATGATGGTATATGTTGAGGCCTAATTTCTTTTCTTTTTTTATCAAGTTTAATATATTAGAAAAAATTTATATGAAACACTCAATCCAAACACGTTTTATTATTTTTTGTTCAATAAAATTATTTTTATAATCATATAACCAAACAAGTTTTTAGTCTCAGAAAGCATCAAAAATATTTTTTTAAAACTCTTCTCAAAAACTATTTTTAGATTCTATTTTTTGAGATGCAAACCAAACAAGCCCTTACTTTTTGTTGTGAAACTTGTTTTATTAATTAATAGAATTTTGTTCTTTCCATTTTATTGGGAATCTATGTAGGCAAAATTTTTACATTATATTTAATATATGGTATGCATGTGTGTCTTATATTTTACATTTTAGATAATCTAGTATTTAGAGTTTGGCTTATGCACAGAAGACCAGATTATCGGATCCTAGTATAATATGAGTATAGGTTCACAATCCTAGATGAAATTGGGCACACCATCAGTATAATTGTAATGTAATATTGGCATAGTTTGTCTTGATTGTAAGAGACTGCTTGATGTCTCGGATTATTGTGCTACCACACTTTGTTTATTGAACAGACTCATGTTAAGGTTATTATCTTTTTACTAATTTAATAAGATAATAAATATGCCATGATTATTATAAATGTTTATGTTCTTAATCCTGAAATATTTAATTACCATGTGCATATAATATTTGTCAAAAAGAGTGAGACTCATATTAAGTCAATAAGCTCAGTGAATTGAGAGACGATATTATTTATATGGTGAAAATTAATTATTAAAGGAAACCACATCCTGGTATTTAAATGGGTTGATGATGTCCTCTTGAAAAAGCTCATAAGTTTTATCCATATCAAACCCTGCAGATAGATTTAATCATCCGACATGACAAATAAGTTGAGTGGTAAGATCTCAAGGAATAAAAAAGGCAATTAAATATAATTGTCAGTAATTTATTTAATTGGTGGACATCTATAATCTTAAATGTATGGAGATTATTAACCATAAAATAATAAGGAGCTTGAATATAATTTTGAGATAAGGCTCAGGGGATCAATACTAAGTTTTTAGTAGACTAACATATTATTAATGAGCTATAAGATGTTTGTTCTAGGTTGAACATATGAATCTAAGGCCCATTGGAAGTCCAACCCTTATTTCTCCTTAGGGTTTCTATCATAGCCTATATATAGACGTCTAGGCTCTCTAAATCAACATCAATTCATTACTCACGTATTTTTGAGAGGCTGAGAAAGAGAGCAAAAGTTCAAAGGTTCTTGCATGCCACACTACATCTGAATTTTGACGTTAGAGGATATATGACAGAAGGTCGTGAGGTTCGTCAAGCTGTCTTCCACGTTTGTTGTTATTTTCTGCGTTCGTGCTGAGACGAGATCAATCTAGAGCGATCTCAAAGGTAAACCTTAATTCTACCTTGTAGGATTTTAAAGAAAAAAAATTGTATTTGATACGTATGCGCTATCAATGATTATTGATATTTTCGTTCCAACATTATATTCAATACTTGACCACTTAACTTAGTAAGGAATTTGAGATGAAGAATTTGGGGCCCCTTCATTATTTTCTAGGTCTTAAAGTGCTTTACACATCTTCTAGTATGTTCCTTAAGCAAGAAAAATATGCTCTGGATCTGTTATAGAGAGCTCATATGGAGAATGACAAACCAGTTACTTTTCCTTGTTCTTCTCAATCCAAACTAAGTAAATTTGAAGGAGTTTTTCTCAAAGATCCCACCCTTTTTTGCAGCCTGGTTAGAGCTCTTTAGTACCTTACTTTTACAATACCTAACATAGCCTTCGTTGTTAACCAAGTCTATCAGCATATGCAAAATCCCACTGAAGCTCACTTTGCTATTGTAAAACATATTCTTCGATATATTCAGGGTAATACAAATTTTGGAATACAGTTTACACCTAGTTCTTTTCAAATTTTAGCCTACTATGATGTTGATTGGGCTGGGGATCCCGATAATCGTAGGTATACAACTAGATACGTTTTGTTTCTTGGATCTAATCTAGTCAACTTGGGTTCTAAGAAATAGTCCATTGTTGCTCATTCTTCCACTGAAGCAGAGTACAGGGTTCTTGTTACTACATCAGTTGAAGTCTACTAGTTTTGCACACTACTTCAAGAGCTTCATGTGATATTCCCCTTATTTGGTCTAATAATATTTTGACCTTAGCTTTTGCTTCGAATCCTGTACTTCATGCTCGAACCAAACATATTGAAATCAACTTTATTTTCATTAGAGAGAAGGTTATTCGCAACGACATTCAGGTTCAATATGTTGCTGGTGATGATCAATTTGTTGATATTCTCACCAAAGGCCTCAGCTCTTCAAGGTCTATCAGTCTTCATGACAAACTGATGGCTCATCCTCCTTCCATCAGTTTGAGGGGGATTAATAAGGCTACTGGTCAAACCTAACATCATCAGTTCCAGTAGCTAGCATGTAACGCCCCAAAACACATTCTGGATGACATTACATTCTAAAACCATTCATATCATGAGAGCACTAATATAATCCCTTAAGAAACAAGACTTCATTTGTCATCCACGAATATTTACAACATTATCCAAAAGAATAAGTCTAAGTCATGACTATTACATATCAAAAATTAATTAAGGAAGCGCAGTGGAATAAACAAAAGAAGCTAGACTACACAATGTTCCAAAAGAATGTCCTAGTCTAGTACAAAAGGAAAGGAGGTTGCTCTATGTGTCCACCTCGGGATCCACACTCCTGTCCCGTGGAGTCTCCCAAGTAGCGGGCTCCTCGACCCTTACGTCCTCCTCCTCAAGCAGATAATCTGAAAAATGTTAGCGATAGGGGGTGAGCACGAAGCTCTGTAGAAACATTCTCCCAAACCCATACAAGGTCTAGAAAAGTATTTAAAACGGTCGATCTCAATTTTAACATAACATAGATACATAATTTGAAATAAAGCAGTGACATTTAAAAAGGATCTCAAGTTTATTTAAAAATATTACTTAAATGAATAAATGAGCACCATATACAAATAATAATCATTAATTGACATAACCAATTTCCAACAATTCTTTCGGTAGGTGGCATACTTTGTGGTAACCTCCACCCCCCTTTTTGGTCACCTTTTATTCTCAAGCATCCTTACCGGGAACCTCTTGAAAATGGATGAGCATCCTTACATGGAACCTCTCACCAATCACTACATTATTTCCCAAGCATCCTTACCGGGAACCTCTTGGGAAGGGGTGAGTATCCTTACAAGGAACCTGCAAACCTATAAAAAATCCGAGCTTTAAAGGATATGCACCCACCTCAAAATATTAAGGAGATGTAGTGCCTTATGGATGTGTAGCATAACTTAAATAGGTTTGTATCGTGGGTCAATGGTAAAGTTTGCCTTTCTTTAAGACTTCGTAGAAAGCTTTCGAATGGACGCCATAATGTAGAGCAGCTTTCAGAAAGCTAAAACAGTATTTGGGGGCACCTTATTATTATCAGTGCTAGTTGAAAGAGAGGTTTTATACCTCTATCTAGCTGTTTTGGATGAAGCCATTAGTTTTGCACTGATAAGAAAAGAACAAAGAGTTCAAAAGCCAGTATACTATATCAGCCNCATTTGTCATCCACGAATATTTACAACATTATCCAAAAGAATAAGTCTAAGTCATGACTATTACATATNGAGAGGTTTTATACCTCTATCTAGCTGTTTTGGATGAAGCCATTAGTTTTGCACTGATAAGAAAAGAACAAAGAGTTCAAAAGCCAGTATACTATATCAGCCATGTCTTGAGAGTAGCAGAAGTCAGGTATTCGAAGCTAGAAAAAGTAGCTTTGGCACTAATCTCTGAAGCGCAAAAGCTGCACCCATGCTTCCAAGCCCACCCAGTTGTTGTTAGGATTGACTCTCCAATCTGGCAAGTTTTATAGCAATCATAAATCTCTAGAAGGCTTGCTAAATGGGTCATTGAGTTAGGTGAGTTCGATATAATATATCAGCCAACAATAGCCATCAAGGGGCAAACATTGGTGGACTTTATTGTTGACTATACCTCGTTTAAAAAATCCTAGTCGTCAAACAACTTGGGACAAAAGAGCTGGATCCTCTTTATCGATGGTTCATCAAATATTGAGGGAGAAGGGGTAGGATTAATCTTGGTTTCCTCGGATCAACTCAGAACAAATTACGCCTTGAGATTCATGTTTGGAGCTTCAAATAATGAGGCAGAATATAAAACTCTACTCACTGGACTGAGGTTGGCATTCTCAAATAGAGTCAAAAACCTCCTAGTAAAGGTAGATTCTCAACTGATTAATCCTAATTAGTACGTAATTGTAATAGGTCAATCAGTTAATTGTGTCAGTTAAAAGATTTAAAAGAGTTAATGTACATCATATTAGGGTTAGTGCGTAAATTAGGGTTAATGCGTGAAATATTGTTATTTTTAGGGTTTTGTGCATAAGTGATGCAAACTAAAGAAAAGCCATCTATCAAAGCTTCAAACCAGCAGGGGATCAAAGTGTAATATCAAGAAATCAGCAGGGCATCTGAACAGTGGTGGTGGCATTCGGATGGTACCCCAAACCTCCTCAGCTTCCTTGCCCTCCTATTGGCTGGATTGTGCAATAAAGTTCCTATTGGCCACTAACACGTTATTTCAAGGATAATCGGGTAAAACGGTTGAGACAGCGGAATTCGGCTTTATAATTAGAGCCATGCAGTTCATTTCCAGCATCTTCGGAATGAGAGAAGTCCAGAGAGAGGGAGAGAATCCAGGAGAGTCAGGGTNAGCCCATTTTGCCAACTCTGTCGCCTTAAGCCCTTTATAATTAGAGCCATGCAGTTCATTTCCAGCATCTTCGGAATGAGAGAAGTCCAGAGAGAGGGAGAGAATCCAGGAGAGTCAGGGTCAGTTAGAAAACCTCTAGAAATAGTCAGTGAGTGAGAGAGAGTCAGAAATAGTGTGGCGAAGCCTAGCCGATCCACTTCTAGCCAGTTTTCCAACTTACCTCCGACCGAAAATTTTCTTGTTTTCTACATTTCTATTATACCTTTCTACTTGAAGGGTTGAGCCTTTGCCACTTTTGTGCCCTAATTGGTATTAAGGGTAGTCATGTTTCAGCTATTCCTTGGGAAAGGAGTGTCAGTGTTTTATTTAGTATTGTAATGGAACTGTCTTGCATCTCTTGCTTGTCTATAACAATGGGGTGTGAGTAGTCCACTTTTACCCTTCGGTGAAGGGTGAACATATGTAAGATATTGTTTAAGTTATTGGAATGCCGATGTTATAACTATGCTTTATTGTTATATATACCTCCCATACTGATAGATGATTACATTTATAATATGCTCATGGTTATGAACACCGAGCGGTACCTAATGTCATATACCATACTATCTACTAGTTATGTACTTCATGCATAATACAGTGATGTACGTGATTGGGCATTATGTAACAGTCGATTGATTGGTTATAGACGGATTAAGTCTTGACATAGCCAATGCTTTTGATTTAACGCGTAAACCGGAATCTCATTATCAATGAATCATCAAACTGTCATTTGAATAACTATATTATTACTTCTGAATGGCTTGCCTTCTAGTTTACTCTAGTTGTTTAACTATTGCATGGTACAGATATGCCGACTGAGTAATTCAAGTCGTCCTCCTAAATGGCTTGCCTTTTGGTTTTCTTGGGTTATTCAATTGTCGCATAGAGATACACCTGCCAGCAAACCTAATCAATTGCTGGATAGGATTTAATATAGATCATACCTTCCAGTTGACTTTTTAGTGAAATGGGGGTTAATTGCTGTAAGGTGGCATTTCCAATACTTAGCCAATATAATGCATATGGAATCCCTGATTTGGAGGGTATCTTTTAATTATTGCATTTCCTGTATCTTTTAATTCCTGCAGTTTTATTTAATTTTTTTTTGTTGTCCTAAGCTTACACCACAAGCTCTTTTATGTCAATTTGTAACTATAATAGCTTCTCTGTTTCATTTTGATTTCCAATATTCATTTTCCTGTGGGTTCGACCTCGGACTTAAATCGAGAAATATATTGCAATTTGACCCCTTATACTTGGGTGTATACAACTGTTCATATTGAAAGTGAGTCAAGATTTCTGGCGCCGTTGCCGAGGAACTCTTATGGTGATTTCAAAATCAAAAAGGGAAGTTGTTTTGTTTGTATTATATGTATATATATTGTTTGTTGCATTTTCATAGTTTATGTTTGTTAAGTCATCAGTAGAGTCTGTAAATCAGTCTATTCCTTCATCTCCATCATCTGCATCTTTGTCACACACATCATTTGAATTAAGCATGACACACAATGATCAACGAGAACAGGAGGTAGTCTAGATTGTACAACCACTAAGAGAATATATGCATCCTTCATGCACTAGTGTCCCGTCCTACTTTGCTTTTCCAACAAATGCTCCAAAATTTAACATTAAGGCAGGGACAATATAGTTGTTACCACAGTTTCATGGTCTGGAATCTGAAAACCCATATCTTCATGATAAAGAATTTGAAGAAGTTTGTGGTGCTTTGCAAGATAATTCTAAAATGGCCCAGTTGAAAATTTTTCCTTCTTCTTTGAAGGACAAAGCTAAACAGAGACTCAACTCTTTAAAAGCCCAGTCTATTCTAAGTTGGTAAGTATTGCAAACGGAGTTTTTCAAAAATTTCTTTCCTATGCATCGCACTAATGCATTGAGACGTCAAATCATAAATTTTTCTATAAAAGAAGGGAAATTTTTTTATCAATGTTGGGAGAGATTCAAGGATCTTCTCCAAGCTTGCCTGCATCATGAGTTTGACAGTTGGACTCTTGTAGGTTTTTTCTATAATGCCCTCCCATCTGCATTGCGTCAGTTTGTTGAAACGATGGCTTAGAGAGAGTTTACGAGTAAAAGTCTCGAGGAGGCTTTTGAGTTCTTTGATACCATTTCTGAAAGTTCCCAAATGTGGGACTCAGCTTCTCCAAACGTTGTTGAGTCCAAGCCATCTACATCCCAAGGAGGGAAGTATGAGTTGAAAGAAGATGATGACCAAAAGGCCAGAATGGCTACTTTGTCCCGAAAGTTAGAAGCATTAGAAATGAAAAAAAATGAAGGAACTGTCTATAGCAATCATGTGAAATATGTGCATTGACAGGACATCCCACAGGGGAGTGTTCTACCATTCCTGCATTTAAAGAAGTCTTGATGGAATAGTCCAATGCCATTTCCAACTTTAACAAACCTTATTCTGAAACCTATAATCCAGGGTGGTGAAATCACCCGAATTTTAGTTGAAAAAATACACAGTCTGTGAGTTAACCACAAGGTCTACCTTCAAGTCAGCCCCAAACTCAACAGTCGTATCAACCCCCACACAAAAGGAGTCTAGAGGATACCATGAACCAGTTTATCCAGAGTCAAATGAATTTCAATACTTAGTATTCTCATGCATTTAATGATTTTAAAGCTCAAACTTTATAAAGTATTTAAGATGTCAAGAGTCATCTAGCCAAGTTAACCCAATCTTTGAGTATGTCAGAGAAGGGAAAATTTCCATTTCAACCAAAACCCCCACAGAGTCAAAACCAAGCCAATGGTGTGTCCATGTCAAGTCCAAGCAATTACCTCACTGAGAAGTGGTAAGTTAATTGACAAAACTATTAGAGACATGTTAATTCCTAAGCCAAAANAAGTCCAAGCAATTACCTCACTGAGAAGTGGTAAGTTAATTGACAAAACTATTAGAGACATGTTAATTCCTAAGCCAAAACCTGAGTCAGTTCCAATCAATAAACTAGTTGATCCTGAACCTGTGATTGAAAAGAAGCCATAACCGCCAATGGAAAAATAATCTTTGTATCTTATTCCTTTACCTTTTCCTCAAGCAATCAAGAAACTCAAAACACCAGCCAATAATTTTGAAAATTTTGAACTGTTCAAGCAAGTAAAGATTAACATCCCCCTGTTGGATACGATCAAAAAAGTTCTATCTTATGCCAAGTTTTTGAAGGACCTTTGCATACTCAAAAGAAAGATCAATGTACAAAAAAGAGCATTTTTAACTGAGCAGGTTAGTGCTATCATCCAGCACAAGGCTCATCTTAAGTACAAAGATCTTGGAAATCCTACAGTGCCATGGGTAATTGGGAATTTCCAGATTGAGCAAGCCCTGCTTGATTTGGGATTCAGTGTTAATTTGCTTATATACTCGTTCTATAAACAGTTAGGGTTGGGAGAGTTGAAACCCACTAATGTCACAATTAGCAAATTGATCTATGAAAACCCCACGAGGAATTGTAGAGGATGTGTTAGTCCAAGTTGATAAGTTATATTTTTTAGTTGATTTTATTTTCTTAGACACTCAACCAGTTTTGAATGCTTCTAAATATATTCCAGTCTTTCTATGCATTGATTAATTATAGGAGTGGGATCATGAAACTGTCTTTTGGAAACATTACCTTGAAATTGAATTACAAATTGTACTATTCTGTCGGTTCTCTCCTCCTCCACTACTCACTTCATTTGGATGTTGAGTTGATAACTCAAAATATGTTTAAAAAGGAATGTATAAAGAAAAATTTCCATGCATTAGAGTCTGTNTGATAAGACAGCCAAGAGAGGAGGAGGTGATGAGTGAAGTAAACCATGTTGAGTTGATAACTCAAAATATGTTTAAAAAGGAATGTATAAAGAAAAATTTCCATGCATTAGAGTCTGTATTAATGGTGAGTCTGTAGATATGTCAGTCATTGAAGTATGGAGTCCAAAATTTGAAAAATTACTGCTTGCTGAACCCAAGTCTGTTAAGTCCATTGATAAAGTTATTAAACCAGAATTGAAACCACTCCCGACTGACTTAAAATATGTCTTCTTGGGGGAGGATGGAATTTATCTAGTGATAATATCTTCTAAATTTTCAGCAGTCTAGGAAGAAAAATTGATTGAAGTTTTAAAGAGTCATAAAAGTGCTATCGGTTGGTCAATAACAAATATTAAGGGAATCAACCCTCTCCTATGTACTCATTGCATATACTTAGAAGAAGATTCTAAACCATCCCAACAACCACAAAGAAGATTGATCCCGCATTTGAAAGAGATAGTCCAGGATAAAGTATTTAAACGGTTAGATGCTGATATTATCTATCATNGAATCAACCCTCTCCTATGTACTCATTGCATATACTTAGAAGAAGATTCTAAACCATCCCAACAACCACAAAGAAGATTGATCCCGCATTTGAAAGAGATAGTCCGGGATGAAGTATTTAAACGGTTAGATGCTGATATTATCTATCATATATCTGAGAGTAAATGGGTTAGCCCTACATAGGTAGTGCCAAAAAAATCTGGTGTTATAGTTATACAGAATAAAGAAAATGAGTTAGTCCCTATGCGTACAGTCACCGATTGGCGTATGTGTATTGACTACCGAAAGTTGAATTCACTTACTTGAAAAGATCATTTTTCTTTACCATTNAATCTGGTGTTATAGTTATACAGAATAAAGAAAATGAGTTAGTCCCTATGCGTACATTCACCGATTGGCGTATGTGTATTGACTACCTAAAGTTGAATTCACTTACTTGAAAAGTTCATTTTTCTTTACCACTCTTAGATCAAGTCCTAGAGAGAATAGCTGGTCATGCATATTATTGTTTCTTAGATGGATATTACGGCTATAATAAAATTGAAATTGCAATTGATGATCAAGAAAAAACCACTTTTACATGTCTTTTTGGCACTTTTGCTTATAACAAAAAATGTCTTTTGGATTGTGTAATGCTCCAGTTACTTTTCAGCATTGTATGTTAAGTATCTTCAATGATATGGTGGAGCGATTTTTGGAAGTATTCATGGATGATTTTTCTGTGTATGGTGATTCATTTGATTTATGTTTGAAAAATCTGGAAAAAGTTCTTACTCGATGTGAAGAAAAAAATCTTGTTGAATTGGAAAAAATGTCATTTCATGGTCTCACAAGGTATTGTTTTAGGTCATGTAGTTTCTACAGTGGGAAATGAAGTTGATAAGTCTAAGATTGATTTGATAGCCAATCTCTCTCCACCAAAAACTATAAAAGATGTCCGATCCTTTCAAGGTCATGCAGGNAATGTCATTTCATGGTCTCACAAGGTATTGTTTTAGGTCATGTAGTTTCTACAGTGGGAAATGAAGTTGATAAGTCTAAGATTGATTTGATAGCCAATCTCTCTCCACCTAAAACTGTAAAAGATGTCCGATCCT
Organism: Ilex paraguariensis; assembly: GCA_963454935.2. NCBI lineage: Eukaryota > Viridiplantae > Streptophyta > Magnoliopsida > Aquifoliales > Aquifoliaceae > Ilex > Ilex paraguariensis. Next base: position 998,228 of record CAUOFW020001403.1, read on the forward strand.
TTCAAGGTCATGCAGGATTCTATAGAGGATTCAATAAGAATTTTAGTTCAATATCATGACCCATGTATAATCTCTTATTTCAGGATGTACCATTTGATTGGAATGATGCATGTCAATTAACATTTAATAAATTGATGAGGATGCTTATTCTGCACTAATAATGCAACCTCTTNTAAGAATTTTAGTTCAATATCATGACCCATGTATAATCTCTTATTTCAGGATGTACCATTTGATTGGAATGATGCATGTCAATTAGCATTTAATAAATTGATGAGGATGCTTATTCTGCACCAATAATGCAACCTCCTNTCAATAAGAATTTTAGTTCAATATCATGACCCATGTATAATCTCTTATTTCAGGATGTACCATTTGATTGGAATGATGCATGTCAATTAACATTTAATAAATTGATGAGGATGCTTATTCTGCACTAATAATGCAACCTCTTGACTGGTCCTTACCTTTTGAACTAATGTGTGATCCTAGTGATTATGCAGTAGGAGCTGTCTTAGGCCAGAGAATAGATAAGAAGTCATATGTGATTTATTATGCAAACAAGACTTTGAATAATGCACAAATGAATTATTCTACTACAGAGAAAGAATTGCTTTCTGTTGTATTTGCATTAGATAAATTTCGTTCGTATTTAGTTGGATCCTCAATTGTTGTTTTTACTAATCATGCAGCTTTGAAGTATTTCCTTAGAAAGAAGGATACTAAGCCACGTCTCCTACATTGGATGTTGTTACTTCAAGAATTTGTCATCCACAGAATTTACTATGATTGTATTGATTACAAGAATTACCCGTGTCAAGTCTTAATTGTCAATGGGTAAACAAGAAGATACANTTGTTTTTACTAATCATGCAGCTTTGAAGTATTTCCTTAGAAAGAAGGATACTAAGACACGTCTCCTACATTGGATGTTGTTACTTCAAGAATTTGTCATCCACAGAATTTACTATGATTGTATTGGTTACAAGAATTACCCGTGTCAAGTCTTAATTGTCAAAGGGTAAACAAGAAGATATAGAATTCAATATTATTTTAAAATTAACCCATTCAATTAACCAAATAACATGACAGTAGACAAGCCCTAGTTTTGATTCAAAACCCCAAATTCATGGNAGAATTCAATATTATTTTAAAATTAACCCATTCAATTAACCAAATAACATGACAGTAGACAAGCCCTAGTTTTGATTCAAAACCCCAAATTCATGGATAAAACTACTTCATCGGATCAAACAGGTGAATGACTACTCACTCATGACTGAATTTAAATTGAAAGTAGTTAAAATAACATCATTGTAAATGAAATTAAGAAGACAAGAATTAAAATTGCAAGAAAAGTGAAAATCTTGTATTGAAATTGCAATTGCAATGAATGTAAATTATTTGCAGAAAGGAATTAAAAGTAATTAATTTGCAAGAAAATAATGGAGAAAGCTTGAAAGAGAAAAAGAAAATATACAAACCCTAGGAAAGAGAAAAGAAAAGACGGTGAATTGAACGATGGAATTGGAGCCTTGACAATTCGTCCCCCTCTCTTGGCTAGACTTTGGATATTTATAGGAGGTCTTGTGCTAAAAATTCTCCTTTCTATCCACCANAATTCGTCCCCCTCTCTTGGCTAGACTTTGGATATTTATAGGAGGTCTTGTGCTAAAAATTCTCCTTTCTATCCACCAATCATAGCCCTTGAAATATTCAATAGATTAGCTTCCTTAGGAGTTTCAATTACCGAATTTATAGGTNCAATCATAGCCCTTGAAATATTCAATAGATTAGCTTCCTTAGGAGTTTCAATTACCAAATTTATAGGTACCTACCGATAGGAAGCAGAAAACTNATTTATAGGAGGTCTTGTGCTAAAAATTCTCCTTTCTATCCACCAATCATAGCCCTTGAAATATTCAATAGATTAGCTTCCTTAGGAGTTTCAATTACCGAATTTATAGGTACCTACCGATAGGACTGTTCACTATAATCTTCATATTAGTTGCCTTTCTCTCCCTATGGTAGAACCCTTCTATGTCTTCAACCTACTGGTAGCAAGTACTCACCTACTGATAGAACAACTCTCAGTTTAGAACCTGCCAATAGGATTGAAATCCTATGGGTACCACCAACTTTTGGCCACCTACTAGTAAAAAGGGTCTTTTTCTTAATTCTCCTTGCTATGGCCTTGGCTTCATTCCTAGACCTCTAGGCTCATCCTCCAAGTCCTCTATGGTATTGAAACACATGCAATTCCAGGTTCTTACACCAATTCAACTGTAAACATACAAATTTATTATAAAATATAAATCTTAGCTAAATCAAAGGAATTAAGTGAGTAGAATGACTAAGATGAATGGTTATGCGGCTTATAATATGCAATATTATGCTCTCATCATAGAGCATCATAGAAAAATTCAACTAGTGTCCAATATCAAATCTATGGCAGGGGGATTCATAAAGTAAGTCCTTAAACCTTTGCCAACAATTGTAAAAGGTCTCTCCCTCCTTAATGGCAAAGTTTGTGATTTGTTTTCTAAATGCATTTGTGTTACGAAGAAAGAAAAATCTTTTAAGGAACTCAATGTGCAATGTATGCCAACTAGGTATGAACTGGGGCATAAGGTTGTTGAACCATAACTTAGTTGTATCCTTCAATAAGAAAGGGAAAAGCTTCAGCCTGCCCAACTCATAATTATCTCTAAACATCCCACTTACCGCCTCAAATTCCTTCATGTGTAGGTATGTGATTAACCCTAAAAAGTGCGGTAAAGAATTCGGATTTAGGGTTAATAGTGTACGTTTATTGAATTAAAAAAGATTAATTTGAGTTATATTGTGGCTAATGTTTAATTTTGATATTTTGTGGGTTTCATATATAATTATCACAACTTGGAAGGACAAAAGTGTGGAAGACAAACAAAGAAGGGAGGCAAAAGCAATTTCAACAAAAGGCTCACCATCCCAATAGTGGCCAAAGTTTACAAATTCAGCAAAGGAGGCTCCACCACAAAAACCAAAGGCTCAGCACCGTCCGGACTGTGGTAGTGGAGTCTGGATGGTGGCTAAACCGCCTTATGTCTCCTTATATCAGTCCAAAAGTGCAACAAAAAGCTATGATTGGATGCCTTAAATGACTTTTACCCCCGACCCCCTCCCTGGTGCCTATAAATAGCCAGGTTCAGTCATTTTTCTAGAGAGCTTCGACAAAGAAAGGAAACCAAAGCCAGAGAAGAAGATACCCTGCCCTAAACATTCCTAAGCCATAATTTCTTTTATTCTACATTTCTTTTACATCCTTTTTACTTGGAGGGTTAAACCTCTCTCACTTTTGTGCCCTAGCCAGTAATAAGAGTGAGGGTGTTTCAACTATTCCTAGGGGAAGGATCTCTCACGTTTGTTGTTGTATTCGTGAAATGAGATTATATCACCCTTCTTACTTGTCTATAGCAATGAAGTGTGAGTAGTCCATCTATACTCTTTAGTGAACGGTGAAGGTATGTNGTAATAAGAGTGAGGGTGTTTCAACTATTCCTAGGGGAAGGATCTCTCACGTTTGTTGTTGTATTCGTGTAATGAGATTATATCACCCTTCTTACAAATCTATAGCAATGAAGTGTGAGTAGTCCATCTATACTCTTTAGTGAAAGGTGAAGGTATATGTAATATTGTTTGTGTTATGCAAATGCCGATTTTTTACCTATGCGTTAATGTTTATACCTCCCTTTATTGATGTATAGTTATTATTTCCATTCGGTATCATATTATTATATGCTCATGGTTACAAATATTGAGTTAAACTTATTGCTATATACCAGTTCATCTTTATGTTATTACGTACTTCATGCATGATACAAAGATACACATAGTTGGGTTTTATGTAATAGTCAAGAGATTGTTAATAGACGAGTTAAATCTATCATAGCTAATGCTTTTGATTTAATGCATAAATTGAAACTCCATGTTCATTGAATCATCGACCTACTGAATGAATAGCTAAAGTAAACCTTTTGAATGGTTCACCTTCGGGTTTACTAGGGTGATTTGGTTGTTTGTGGTGCATAGACCTTCCGGTTAACCTAACTAGTTGCTATGACATGGTTCAATCTATATTTCAATCCTACCGAATAACTTTTCAGTAATATGAAAGTTAATTGCTGTAAGGTGACATTTTTATAATCAAGCAATGAAATGCATATTAGATCCCCGAGGTAAAGAGTAACCTTTTTCAATTATTGTAATCAAAAGTGTAGTTTATCAGTTTTAATCTCACATCACAAGCTGTTGAAAAGCACACTACGTGCATGTCAATTTTACCTTTTCTATTTTGAATTCCAACAGATAGCTCCATGTGGTGGGAATGACCTCAGACTTAATTGAAAAATATTACAACTTGACCACTTATACTTAGGTGTATGATTTAAATCAGGTCAGTAAGGGTTCTCGGAATCAAGGCCATGGAATTGTAGCAAAAATTGGATGCTGTCATGTTTAACCGTGAATGCTGGTGCATTAGAAAGGAACACAAAACAAGATAGCATAGTGCTCATAGTGGGTGCAAGTATTCATCGAGAATTCGGACCTATTGGTCAACCTCCTGTGCATTGTTGTTATGTCAGTCACCCATTGTGCTACCAGTGTGACTCAAATCAAATGTAGGAGCAATGACAGATCTAAGTGTGGATAGACCTAATGAACTAACGGGGCTTAGTGACTCTTTAAATGTAGATGATTGGTCAGAGTCAGAGTTTAGACTAGACATGCCACTAATAGAGTCATAGATGAATGCAAATCAAAGAAACTAACAACGCAAAATTAAATGGCAATAATTAGAAAAGACAATAACTAACAAAAATTAATATGAAAGGAATGGAAAGGAATCTATAGTATGGCAGATTCTCCAAGTAGCTCTTTGTGAAGGCAGATTCTCCTTTTTGGCTTCTGTATCTTTTAGTCCCTGGCAACGACGCTAAAAACTTGCTACAACTTTAGAATTAATTACTGAAGTGTAGGTTGTTGCAAAATAATATTTTTTCTTGGAAGTCCGAGATCAAACCATAGGGAATTGTGTAAACTCAAAACGCAAATGAGAAAAGTAAAAGAAAATTGCTTTGGAAGATTGTTATACAGATTTTGAAAAATAGTAAAATTGGTTTTAAAACAATATGAGAAAATACTAAATCACTGGGGATACCCTTTCAATTCCATGCGGTAATTGTTTATGATCCAGTTCAATTGAGAATCACCAAAGGAGTGATCTCAATTGGAATATTTAGCGGTAATAATATTGAAAACATCCAAAAGTATAATTAAAAAATTATCTAAATAAATATAAGATTTTACTTATAGATCACAGGTATTCACCATATCCGAAGTCTACGATAAATCAAGTTGTTCAAAAACTAAACCCTAAATTTATCACAAATAAGACATCAACTATTTTATGAAAATTCTAATTAATTAATTCAAGCATGCAAAACCAGTTATTTGACTCG
>CAUOFW020001403.1:1006785-1018725 GCA_963454935.2 Ilex paraguariensis
ATCAAATGGACATCAGGATAAAAAGTTATGGTCCAAATACTAAGGCGGTGTCTAATTTCTTCCTACCCGAATTCTTTCTAGAATGTGTCTTAATTCCGGGATACTTCCTAACTTTATTACACCCCATGTTATCTTTCCCAATGTTTCTCAGTCTTCCGGGTTCAATGGACATCTTATTTTGACCTAAAAGTATTTAGAAACACACCTACAACCCCTTCCAAGTTTAAACACCTTTGAAACTTAAGTTTAACAATTAATTTGTCTCTCAAATATTTATTTCTATTGTTATAATCTATGTAGTTCATTCTTACGTCATTATATATATATATATATTAGAATTACTAAACAAGCATATCATTATATTAATATAAACATATGGGGGTTTACAATATTCATATCAATAATAGAATCGTCCGAGGTAAAGAGGCAGTCTCAGATGGGATTCTTCATTCAAAGAGAATCCAAGCTAAATTGGTTTTCTCCAGCGGCTCTTTTTCCTATATTCTTTCAGGTGGCCTTGCTATGTCTGCCCACTACAGAGCAAGTCTGACTCTTGTGAGTAGGTCCGCTGGCTCTTAGTACAACTTTTTACTTTTTTGATCAAGTATGATAACAACGCGAATGAAACTTTTATTCTTTCAAGAGAAGGCACCGAGATCCTGCATAAGCATTGTTTTTCCCATTGCTAGTATTAGTTTGTGTTCGCGGGTCTTGCTCCCTTTTCCAATAGGATCGTTTTGTATAGGTAGAGGCCGATTCACAAAATTTTCATGCAATACAAATTTGTAGCGCTTGCAGTTTTCTTTCCAACATAGCAAAAATCAAGTCAATTGGATATTGGAGTAAATTATGACAAAAATACTGAAGAAGTGTCAAAATCTTTTTTTTTAGAATACTTTCATAATCCAACTCTAAATGAGTTTTCTACTAACTTGGACTCTCATACGGATTAAATTGTTGTCATATTTTCAAATCTTTATATCTTAATCTTGACTTTTCAATCTTTATCAAATATCTCATTCTCAATTGTGATCCTTCCTCTAGTATGTGTTTCACTTGCATTGTCTATTATTACTTTAAATCAACAAAATTACCTACAAAACAAATCAAACAACTAGAGAAAGTATCAAACTAAAAAATTAAGGAATCTAACACATTTAATCACAAATAATATGTAATTAATCAATCACTAAATATAATAAAATAATACTTTTTATGGTTAATCACACCCTCAACCTAAATATTACTAGTCCCTAGTAATATATAGATCCCAAAACCTAAAAAATAAAAACAATACAACAATAAAATAAAACACAAACTGACTTTCTTAGGACTCATGATTGCATTTAACATATGCAACAATCCTTTAGACCTTTAGGTTCTTCCTAGTAGACGAGTATAGTCTCATGAGGGTTTCCAGAGATGATACTTACAAACTTTACCCTTTTATCAAATAGTTTAATAACAAAATCATATCAAAAATTTCCCTCACAATCTAGGAACCCTAATTTGCAAGCTTTCTATATACACATGCAAAGCAAAATATAGAACTCAACGCTATATAAATGTATGCACTTATCATGTTCCCAGATAAACTCATGTGTAGTATGAATTAACTATACCAAGTCAATAATTCATCTGCTAATCACCACCATAACTATCAATCTTTCGTTTCAATGTCATATCTCACTATGTAATACTCTCATCAAAAAAATCTCTCAGATTATTGTGACTATTCCCTCATGTTGCACATGTCAGAAGAAGATATTTAAAAAAGAAATAAAAATAATTCTCACGTGTCTCCATTGAAACAACCACTAAATATAAGAAAAGGATTTGACATAAACTCCAGAAAGGAAATACACACCAAATAAGCAAACAATCCCGATTCATCTCTCTACTCACACATGACATGAATCCACCAATACACTCTTGACATCAGATAGGGATTATCTAAGGTTTTAATGCGGCCTTAGGATTAGGATTTTGAAACAAAGGGTACTAAGAAATCAAAAGACTATCCCGAGAGAACATTTACATTACACACCCAAATTTCTTTCCATCCTTTAGAAGCATAAGTTACAACACTTGATCATATTTTTTCAAACACATGCTTCCTATTTTTCTCTCTTTTTCAATCTATTTTTTCCAATGCTACACATATTACCATTCTTTTTCTAATCAACAAACCATCAAATGTAGATATTCATGAGTATGCAAAAATTTTCACCTTTCTCATAATATTTCCCAACCACATCACTCCCTTTTACATACTCAATAATAGCTCCTCAACAATGGCAGCAAAAACGTGTTCCATGTAGAATTGGTGCACCCACGTGTAGGTGATCAAGTGTAATAACAACTTGGTAGTCTGAGATCGATCCTCAGGGATTGAATAGATGACAAAAAGGAAAAAAGGAAGAACAGTGTATAGATGGTTTGAAACAAGGAATTGTTATAATTTAAAGGAAATTTATAATTGGAAAAAACTACTCTTTAGTTTCGAGATCGGGAATTGTTCTCATGCACACCAAACATTACACTTCTGCAATTATATTTTATCTCGATTGACCTCCAACGCCAGTGTAATCAATTGAAATATATAACTTCAAAAATCAAGGGTTGATTGATCCAAAAATTTGAATTTAAGAACTATTTTTGTATGCTCGTAGGGAATTATAAGAATTACTTATACCAAGAAATCAATCAAATTGATAAGTAATCAAATAAGTATACAAAGTACAATACTTTACTAGAAATCATTCATTAATTCTTTAAGCAATAAAAGATAAAACATTTAAGAATAAAGAAAATAATTTCATAAATAATAATATTTGATGTACAATCCTAAAACCCTACCCTAATTAAAGAGTAAAGAGAAAACTACTTACAAGACATGGGTATTCTTCTCAAAAAGCTGGGAAAATAAACTTAGGACCAGGTACAAAACAAAGAGCCATCCTCTCCATGTTTATAAGGAGAGGATACACAAGATATTTTTGAAGTTCTTTTACAACCAGATACCTACTAAGTCAAGGCAAGCGGCAAAAATCTAAAAGGCACGTTTGGATGAACAAGCTGCGACCGAATGGAAGAAACACTCACTTTGGATTTGATCAACACACATGTCCAGACAGGCAAGTTGTGTTCAAATGAAAACACTTCGTATCGTCATTTATTTTCCACACACATTCCCACGTCCGAACAGTTTCAATTCTCTAGAATATGCATCTTCAAAGCGGCATCCAAAGCCCATATCGTCGAAGTTAAATTATTCTCCAAATTACTTGACATTCATTAACCAATCATTGCATCTTGACATTGACCATTGATTTCATTCTCATTTACACTTTGGTCCCCTTGAGTTCTCTTTAATCTCCAATCGACTGGTCAATTTACCGAGTACAAAAATTCAGTTGATTTTATCTATTTTAGTTGACAAATTGATCAAATAATAAAAATTTAGTCAAAACATAATATTAAGGACAATTCATCTAATGACTCAAACTATTGTAATTCATCATAAATTATAGATAAAGAAATTGTACTTTTAATGTTGAATCAAGCAACAATAAGGGGAAAAAGAGAAAATGCCAAAAAGATTGCATAACTTGCAAAAATGATGAGCAAGCATCTAGGACATCCTAATTGTCCCCAACTTCATCACCTCTTGGACTTCGGGGCTAGATACGAAGTCCCAAAACTTTTGCAATGAGAATTTTAGATCATTTCAAATGTTCCTTGGAGCATCATCAAACTTTACAGTAGGAGGAGGCACAAGAAGACTCCCTATAGGTTCAGTTATAGGAAGCTTTCCCTCAACAACAATCGTTTTCTTCTTGCTTGCAGAGGTATTAGGGGAGGATTTCATATAGAAAAGAATGACTTCAGAAGAATTATAGGAGAAACCTTTGCTAAAGAATCACTTTAGATTTTAGTGCTTTGAACTCTCTAAGAGCTTTTGTTTTTGATTTTGTGGGGAAGACCTGCAATGACAGGAAATAGAATTAGAAATCCTGATCAAGAATTCAAAGAAATGAGTTTGGCAACCAACTGTTCAGGGCCACATCAGTTGCAACCAAAGTAGTTGAAGTGGTTGGCCTAATATGAAATTTAAAAAGATTGTCATTAGTCATGAAAAAACCAAAATCTTTAACTTTGTGGTTGTGAACCACCTTTATCCTATTTTGATGCTCCTCTTGAGGGGTAATATTGTCAACTGTAGAAAAAAGAAGTTGCAAATAAACTTTCTTCATGTCCAAGAGGAAAAATTCAAGAAACAACAAAAAGCTCACCATAGGAACAAGGCACAACACCCCATCAAGTGAGAATCTAGTAGGATTAGCCACCAGAGGCTCAGAAGGGCTGAATTCCCAATCTGAGCTAGAAACAAAGAAAAAATGATCATTCCATTCTTCCGGAGGAGAAGGAATCTTGGTCAAGGGGTCAATGCTGGTAGGTTTCTTGGTTAAATAATACCAACAATAGCTTGCAACAATGCCAACCTTAACCTGAAACGAATCTACAATTTTCCCTATAGAGGGGAACATGCTAGAATCTACGGCAGAGCCCCAAAGAATGCCTAGGCCTATCAAGATCTTCTAACTATTGGGGGTAAGATGGGCAAAGGTAATATTAAGGAAAAATAATAAACTTTGAATGAAAGAGTGAATAAAAAACCTCAGCCCTGAGATCAAGGCAAATTCATAGAAACAAACCTTGCCTTCGAGGGAATCACAGGCCATGTCATCATTAGTAGGAATTCCCAGACAAATGGAGTCAGAAATGGAGAACTAAGTCCTAATTCTCTCAAGACCTTTCTTAGTAATGTTGTTCTAAACCCTTTTGGCATAAAAAGGAGTTGTGGCAGCTACTTTGTTGAATCCTCCTCCAATAAAAGCTATGGGTCCTTGTTCACATGGTCTGCCTCATGCACCAGAGGGAGGACATGTTCAAAACAAGTCCCTTTAGAAGCCATGGATGGAAAACAAGTATGACGAATGTAAAATTAAGTGGGAGCAAGACAATTAGAGAATTAAGAAAGATTCAAATGAATATTTTTAATGACAAGATATTGGGGATCCAAGAAGAACCCTAAATTCGCTGTAGAGGATTTCCTTACGAGGAAGCAAAATCTGTAGAAGAAAAATTTGAAAGGGAAAGCCTAGCCAAAGAACTCCAAAATTCAAAACTCAAAATCAATCAGGAAATGCAAGAATTGAAGTTGTGAAGAACAAGGAAGAAGTGTAAAGCCTCAATGGGATCTTGAACCAAAGTTTTAGAGGGTTTAAATAGCACAAGGAATGGTGGTTGCAAAACCTGCCTCTTTTAACTGAAGAGACATGCGCCCGTAAGCTATTTCGTCTCCCAGTGATGTAATGGACAAAAAGAAGAGGGAAGAGCAGTACACTAACCAGCCATATTGAACAAACTTGATTAGCGACAACTGATGAGAAAAAAATTAATTCAGGAAAGCTATGCCTAGGGTTGCCCATTTAAAAATAGTTGCCGTTGGGAAGGCTATCGACCTCTAGAATGGATGGGGAAAGCTACTAGATGTGTCGATCCTAATAATCAGCTCCGCTAGACTTGGCTTCCTCATAAACTCAAATCAAAAGATGACAATATCCACTATTTGAAAATCAAAGAGCATCTTAAGGTGAATCAACAGCTATGATTTGGAGGGAAAGGATTTGAGACCCCTCGTCCCAAAGGGGTCTCAACTCCCTTATCAGGACAACTAAAATTCAAAAGACTCCTCGAGCGCACAAAGTCTTGCCTGTCTACAGTTACAATCTAGGAGTTTATATTCTTCAAGCAAAAATAGTTTAACCTCCTCANTGGAGGGAAAGGATTTGAGACCCCTCGTCCCAAAGGGGTCTCAACTCCCTTATCAGCACAACTGAAATTCAAAAGACTCCTCGAGCGCACAAAGTCTTGCATGTCTACAGTTAATAGTGGATAAGGGAGCCTATAGTTCACTCCACCACAAAAATTGGCTTACAACTACAAAAGATAGTTTAGGAAAAATGCCAAAGTTACACAACTCTGTCCCTAAATGTTGCCCTTCACCTTGCACTAGATATTGACTTACGCATCAGAAGGTTGACTCTCAGTACTCTTCCACTGGTCTCCAACTTCTTCTAGGTCTATCAACATTTAAAAAACCTCATCTGGAACCTTGGAGAGCGGATCCAAACAACTAAAAAGCAGACACAAAGGTAAATAGAGTCTATTCTAGCCTACATGGAGGTTGGGGCAAATTTTGCTCNGTTACACAACTCTGTCCCTAAATGTTGCCCTTCACCTTGCACTAGATATTGACTTAAGCATCAGAAGGTTGACTCTCAGTACTCTTCCACTGGTCTCCAACTTCTTCTAGGTCTATCGGCATTTAAAAAACCTCATCTGGAACCTTGGAGAGCTGATCCAAACAACTAAAAAGCAGACACAAAGGTAAATAGAGTCTATTCTAGCCTACATGGAGGTTGGGGCAAATTTTGCACCAACATAACCCATTTCAAAAATATATTTTACACCAACTTATGATTCAAATTTTGTAGCACTAGANCCAACATAACCCATTTCAAAAATATATTTTACACCAACTTATGATTCAAATTTTGTAGCACTAGATATTTACTTAAATACTTAACATGAAAAAGTGAGTTCTATAATCTATACTACTTTAAAATATCAGTATAAATGAAAAATATTTTTTTTTACATTTTTATCCTCCAACACTACAACTATGTCATGTTTATCCTCTATATTTAATACCACACTTTTACACCCAAATAATTATATAAAGAATCATTGATTATTTTATATATAGTATCAATATATACATTGAATATTAATATTGACTATCTACCTACAAGTCTTCCCAATGCCTCAACGTTTCCATATTAAAACTATTTCTATTATCAATTATAATTTTATCCATTTCATATTTCCATATCCTAACTGCTACACAGAGAAAAATAAAGTCATCAATTAAAATTTTAAACCTTTCATATTCTTTTCTCTTCTCAAGCTATCTTCAAAAGCCTTACCAGTTGAAAGAGCTCCCTCTCTTTTTCTCTCATTATGGATCTGTTATGCATCGCAAAATCAGTGGGTTGCTTGAATAGGGACTATTACATAGGTACAAATGCTCCCTCTTCCATGATATGTCCTACATCCAGTTCTATTGTTGTTCCAAATTCATTTTTTGAAACTATCCAGTTCTATGGTTCAATTTTTTTTATGAAACTAACCAGTTTTAATCAATTGTTCAGTTCCAACTTGAAACTGTAGGATTAATTTTGCAGATGTGGATGAATATTGAAACTTTTAATCAAAGGTACTTTGTCTTTGAATGGACACCTATGTGAAAGTGCATTTGTGAGTTTTTTTTTTTGAACGCTTATAAAAAGACTTGAGGTAGATGCGAGTGAAAAGGGATACAAACTAAGTGCTAGATAATCTCACATGTGTCAAGTGCCAGTACCTAACACTCTGCCTCTACTGATGAACGAGAGATAACTAATTGCTTCTTACTTTTCCAAGAGAAAAGATGAGTTCATCAAAAAACACAGAAGTCCGTTGTAGATCGACCATCACACTCCCCCATAATCTACATCTGAATAACAAGCTAGAGAACTAGTTTGAGATCCTGATGCATAGAACAACCCAAGTCCAGGATAAGACTTGAGGTACCGAAGAATATGATAAACTGCATCAAAATGAGGCTGACATAGTCTATGCTTGAACTGACTAATTCGGCTGACAGCGAATGAAATGTCTGGCCTAGCGTTGGCTAGGTAGATAAGTCTACCTACCAACCTCTAATAGACAGTCAGATCTCTCAACTCTTCACCTTCAGCAGTAAGCTTTAACTTTGGAATCATAGGTAATAATGCTGGTTTGTACCCCAGCATCCCAGTGTTTGAGAAAAGATCCAGAACATATTTTCTCTGAAAAAGAACAATACCTCTACTGCTATAAGCAACCTCAATTCCAAGAAAATATCACAAAAATTCAAGGTCCTTCACATCGAAGGCCTTCTCAAGGTCTACCTTGACCAACACAGTCCCAGAAACATAATCTCCAGTAATAATAATATTATCAATATATACCAAAAGGATGACATACTATCCAAAAGTATTTCGTCAAATGAAGCAGCATGATCAGAATGACATTTGGTGAACCTTAATTGTACAACTACACCACTAAAGCGAGAACACTAGGCTTGTGGTGACTGTTTCAGTCCATAAAGAGATTTACGCAATCGACATACCTTTCTAGCATACTCCACCTCACCAAAAAATCCTGATGGTGCATCCATATAAATAATCTCGTCTAGATGACCGTGAAGAAATGCATTCTTCACATCCAATTGATGAAGAGGCCAAGAGTACTCCGTAGCTAGAGAAATAATCAATCAAATAGTAGTCAATTTTGTCACGGGGGCAAAGGTAGCACCAAAATCACAACCTGGCACCTGAGTAAAGCCCCTTCGCCACAAGTCTAGCCTTATGACAATCAATAGTACTATCTACAAGAAACTTCAGGGTGTAAACCCAACGACAGCCAACAGGCTTCACTCCTAAAGGTAAAGAGACAAGATCCCACGTATAATTTTGTTGAAGAGCATCCATTTTCGTCTGCATGGCAAGAATCTACTGTGGCTCTCACATAACCTTTGAAATAGAACAAAGAACTGATAGGCCTGATAAGGTCATACTATAAGCTCAAAAAGTAGGAGACAGAGCATCACAAGAAACATAAGCAGAGATCTAATATAAAGCCCTAATGGTCCAACCATGACAAACAACTAGACGATGATCACGCTGTGGATAACGACGCCCTAAATCATCATTCTCAACTAACAATGTCTCATTAGGTAAAGTAACTGGCTCAGTAACTGCAATCTCATCAGTACTAACAACAGATGCATCAATATGCTCAATAAACTAAGAAATATTACCTGTATCGCCTGAGGGAGAGGGGACATCAACAGGGGATGAGAGCGAGAACGATGAATATAAACTTGCAAAGAAAGAGAGACTGGTGACTCTAGACTGATAGGGATGAGTGGCTCTAGAGGAGGAGAGACTAATGACTTTGTAGTGATAGTAAGCAATGGCTCTAGCTCTTGTGGTAACGAAAAATTAAAGGGAGTATCATCAACTGAAGGGACAGACACAGGACTGGAAGAAAAATAAGAAATATGCGCAAGAAAGGTAACATGTAGACTATAATACATACATTGTCTGATAGGATTATAACACTGATACCCCTTAGACTGATGATAATAGCCCACAAAGATACAACGAATCATTTTATCATCAAGCTTATGGTGAGTAAGAGACCGATCCTGAACAAAACTTGTGTAGCCAAAAACAAGAGTGGAGGACCAAAAAAAGTGTCTGCTCAGGGAATAAGACCTGTAAGGGAGTGTTATACTGAAGAACACGACTCGGTGTACAATTACACAAAAAGGTAGAAGTCAAAACAGCAAAATGCCAATAAGATTTTGGTACCCCCATATCTCTAAGCATACAAAGTACCATCCTTATCAAACTATTATTTTTCCTTTCAGCAACTCCATTTTGCTTAAGAGTATGTGGACAAGTGAGCTCCTGAAGGATACCCAGAGAAGAAATGTGAGACACTAAGGCATCAAATTGTTTCTCTAGATGATTAAGACACAATTCGATGTCATTATTCGTTGCTCTTCGTTCGGATAATATTTTGATAGAGAACATATAACACAGTCAAGTTTTTCATTAATACAAACATTGCTCAAAGCAAGAAATAACATACATAAATATTTAAAATTTGTATGCCCAAAATGGTTATGTCACAACTGAACAGTTTGTGATAAAAAATCATAACGACAAGTATTAGATAAAATACTAGCATGCAAGCTAAGAATATATAAAGACAAAGCATGTGATGGAGGTGGAGATGGAGAAACTGGTGAAATTGGAGGTGGATCACCTAGATAATGCAGTTCATCTCTCTCATGTCCCCAGATAATAATCCTCCTAGTACTCAGGTCCTACAAATAACACGAATCAGATAAGAACACAATTGCACAGTAAAAATCTCTGGCTAACTGATGTACATATAATAGATTCAATGCCAGCTTTAGCGTATGAAATATCGAACCTAATGTAAAGCCATCTGGGAGGCGAACTGTACCCCTACCAACAATAGGGGCATGTGTACTATCTGCTAACTGAACCTGTGTATGTAACTACTCATCAAAAGTGGAGAAGTGATGGACCTCACATATTACATGACCATTTGCACTCGAGTCCAGTATCCAAAAAGGAGATGAACTAGCAAAAGCATGAAAGGCATGAGGTATACATGTAGTAGTCGGAGTAGCAGTAGTCAAACTATGAGAAATCAGGGCTGACATAAGTATATACAAGCGAGAAGTGATAGCATCCATATCACTCTGCCAAGGAGGAGGAGCAGCAGTAGTAGCAGAAGTAACAAGTGTAGGTGGTGGTGCTTCAACAATGGCAGTAGTACAGGAGGATGCGGCTTAAGCTCTAGATGGAGCTTCCAACAAGTAGCCTTGAGATGTCCTAGTCGGCCACAATAATTACACTAACGAGAATTCCCATGTCTATGCTGATCTGGGGCACCCTGACGACGCTGGTCCGAGCGCTGTCCACCCTTAGCTGAGGGTTCTGAACGAGACCTTGTAGCAGCTGCAAGGGCCATCTGGTCAGCCTTAGAAGTCAAGGTCGCAATTGGGAGTGATGCAATACGAACACGTCACTCATGCTGTTCAATCGTCGCATACACCTCATAAATAGACGAAAGGCTCAACATCGATAAGATCTAGGAACGAGATTCCTCAAACTCATCACGAAGCCCAAGAAGGAACTTGTAAATCTTATCCTCCTACTCTCGAGTATGCAAGAATGCTGCTCCCTCGAACTTTATACTCGGAATAGTAGCAAGAGGACGTAAAGTCTCATACTCAAGCCAACGCTGAGTCAAATAGTCATAATAATCCTGAAAAGTCATATCTCTCTGTTGTGCATATGAAAGCTCTTGAGAAAGATCATAAACGTGAACTCCCCATCCTAACTGAGAATACATCTTTGATAATGCGCTCCTTAGCTTTGAAACAAAGCGCTATGAAACTGGTGAATCTTGCAAACAGATGGCTCTATCGAGCCAAATAACCATCCAAAAATGGCGCAGTTCTTAGAGAATCACGCAGAATATCCAAGGTCGGCATCAGCTGGCTTTGGGTGAGATCTCGTTAGCTAACCAAGCTTCCCTACACAACCTAAAAAAAGCTGGAATGAGCGAGACCACTAAGCGAAGTTACGATCATTCAACAACTGTGTCGTAACTTTCTAAGATATCATGTCCGTCATTGTTGGTAATGTAACTGTGCCAGTAGGTACTGTATACTGGTCAAACATAAAAGTGAAAGTACTAATAGATATCTCAACGGTGGAGGTGTCAACAGTAGGGGTCTCAAGTCCTTTAGTAATAGTCATTTCAACAACAATACTAGGGCACTTATGACAGAAAAATAACTTTAAAATAAATAGAGGGATAAAATAAGGGAAAACAATATACCTCAAGTAAAACAATAGCGACAGATAAAGACGGTTCAAAAAACACCCAAATAATCAGGTCATGGTGTTCATAAATCCAGTAAATATAAATAAATGATCTATTGCATCAAGGGTAAATCAACACAGAAGAGGATTGAACCCCTCTTAAAAGGTCTTAGATGCTGCAACCTAGGAAAACAAAGGCAGCGGCGTGCAAAGATTGCGACACTAAGACAAAGAGCAGAAAACACGAAGGCAGGATAGCTGGGTTCGGTTCGGTTCGGTGGCTGGGTTAACAGGTTGGGTGCTGGACTGTGTAGTGGTTTGGTGGGTTTCTGGTTTGTGGACTGGGTTATGGGCT
>CAUOFW020001404.1:0-97647 GCA_963454935.2 Ilex paraguariensis
GTCAATGTCCAACACAACATGATTAACCGACACAAATTGATACGAATTAAGCGAGTTTGAGTAATAAAAGGGTTAATCCGCTATACATGTTTAATAAACGGGTTGTGTTCAGGTGAGTCATGTCAACCCGTTTATATCTGTTTACCTGTTTAAATAAAATTAATATAATAATACATTAATAATTATCTTAAAAAATTAGGTTAGATTTTTTTTTTTGTGACAACCACAATATATATATATATATTATTTTTAGTGATAGCCACAAATTTTTTTTTAAATTTAGTGACAACTACAACAAATATAATAATAAACTAATAATAAATTAAAACTAAATGAGTTAAATTAGTCGTATCACGTTACCTGTTTATTAAACGATTGGTGTTCGTATTGAGGTTTTTCACCTATTTATTAATCGGTCGTGTAGGAGTTTACATATTTTTCATTCGTCACTTATTTAACAGGACACATAACCGTTTAACCCAACATGTTTGACACCTTTAGCGACAGTGATCATTAGTTGATAATTACTTGTGCAACTTTCTAGGAATCTACTTGTGCAACTTTCTAGGAATCTTACAACAAAAAGTGAAGCCTTGAGCATCTGGTTGCACACCACCTGTCAAGTGAGGCAAAGATTTAGAGTTGCAGCGGTGGATGCTGGGCATGGGACTGTGCAGGTGCAGGAGGAAGGGACACCGGGAGTTAGACACCATGAGGGGGTGTGCCAGGAATTGGGTCCTAGGAGGGGGCGCCATGAAGTTGGGGCTAGGAGCAGGTGTTAAATCCTTAGTGTTAGGAGCACGCAAGCCTTGTTTGCACTAGGTGTTAAGTACGGGAGCGCTGCGACAATAAAACGACAGTGTCGGGTGACCGCAAAAAAATGAGGCCCGATTGTTGACATTCAATCTAATGTAGTCCTTCGGGTTGTAGATGACTTGAGTTTCAAGAGCGTGCCTAGAGATGACAAAAACAATGTTACTCAAACATTAAAATATCCAACATGATTACCTGGAGAGAGGGGCAGACACATCGGCCTATAGAGAAATAGAGGCTGTTTTGCATGAGAGTAAAGACAGAGTTTGAGGTTACTCATGAGAGAGCTGTGAGTCTTGAGACCGAGCTTTTGGCGACCATGATAGAGTCAATAAGCTGGAGGTAGGCTGACTGTGAGACAACTTGCATGGGAATAGATATAGAATTTGAGGGTTGCTCATGAGAGAGTTACACCTTTTGAGGCCGAGCTTTTAGCGACCCGTGAGAGAGTTGCTAAGCTAGAGGAGCTTGAGAGCAGAGTAGAGAAAGGTCAAATTTTTGGCGACCCATGAGATGATTCACTTTGCCTGAGCCTGTTAATTTCTTCAGCATTCATATATTTTTGAGCTTTTGCCAATAGTTTTGACATGCTTTTTGGTGGTTGATTCATTATTGAAAAGAGGAAACTCAATGAGCGGAGGCCTCCCAGAAAGGTGGTTATGGTGACTTTGTCATTGGGCTCCTTGATTTGGAGGACCTCCTCGTTAAAACGAGTAAGGTAACTCCTTAGACTCTTGTCTTGATTCTGTTTTATGCTGAGTAGACGAGCAGCAAACTTCTGTTGGTGATATCCACCAATGAATTGTACCACAAATGATCAGATTAGTTCGGCGAAGGAGCCTATGGAGGCTGGGATGAGTTTGGCAAATCACTGTCAGGCAAATCCCTTCAAGGTAATCGGGAAAGTCCTACACATGATTTCATCAGGAACATTGGGCAATTGCATCAATGACTTGTAAGTTTCATGATGATTAAGTGGGTTTTTTGTGTCGTCAAAGGTTTCGAAGGATGACATTTTGAACTTTTGGGGAAGAGGGTAGTTTGCCATATCTGGCATAAAAGATGTGTCAGTTTGCCTTACGAGGTATTCCGCAGTTTCTGATCCTTGTGCCTTCATGGCATTGAAGGCGTCGACTAGTTGATTCTGTACTTCTTTGATTTTTTTTTGTCCCAATGATTTGGGGCTCCTTTGAAATTGTCATGAAAATGGCTCTCATGCTCCGCACTTTGATTCTTGCTCTCATCTTCTTAGAAATGAGTGTCTCCACAATGGAAAAAGGGTCTCCACCATGGAAAAAGGGAGCTGGAGGAGGAGGTGGAGCTCCCTCATGATTCTGACGAGGGGTTCCCCTATTTGAGGAGCCCCCAAGTGGGGTGCTCCTTGATGCCCAGGGCGTAGAGCTCCTCTGGCTTGATGTCCTTCGGGTTGTGCTCCTCCTTGTTGTCCAGTGAGTATCAGGTGCAAGATCTGCTGATTCTAAGTCACGAGCTGCTGCATTGTTCCCAACATTTGTTGTGTGTTTGGAACAAGATTGGTTGGTGGAGGGGCAACCTTTTTCTCTTGTGGTGGATTGTCTTCGGGCTGATTCATAGATCTGGCGGTAATCGCTAGGTACAGCAAGAAAAGTGATTAGGTGAGAATTTTTTCGATTCTCACAGACGGCACTAAACTGATGATGCACAAATTAGTTTTGCAAATCACCTGTCAAGTGATTGATAATTAATGTAGTAATTAAGTAGAGAGATAGTAACTCAAGTGAGACAAAAATTTAGAATAGTTCAGTCAACGTGACCTACGTCCACTATGAAGGGCTAGGATGACCTGATATTTTATTACTTCGAGGAGTGTAGAGAGAGCGGGAAGATACAAGCTATGAGAGAGAGTGAAGAGTGACATCAAATGTGCTCGATTATGTGTGATGCCCGTTATAGATTCCCCCCATGTGTAGGCGGGGCTTACATTTTATAGTTGTCTTCTAATAGATTGAGGCGGTTTATCAGTGACTAAAAGGCTAATTTGGTAGAGGTGTCGTCATCTTTGCAACGAATGAGGCAATTGCGGAGCTCTCCTCAAGACTGGGTCTTAGGATGGTGTGGTTGACTTCTTTGCTCTTTACTCCAAGGTGACTCGGATGAGGCTCTTGGGATGTCACTTACTCTAAGGTGGTTTGGATGAGACTCTTGGGATGACGCTTACTCCAAGGTGACATGACTCTCGGAGTCTTGATGAGCTTGACTAAATGTGGATCTCTTTTGGGCTGGACCCATTGGATCTTTTCTAGTTGGACTCTTAATTCAAAATGAGCTTATAACTTGAGTTGGGTCCTTGGGCCTGGCACATCAAACTCCTTAAATTTAATAGAAAAATATGCCCCTTAAGGGTGTGCTTAAGATGACTTTTTAAAAGTGTTTCTAAAACTTGTTTTTCATAAGTATTTAAAAAAAAAAAGAGATAGTGTTTGGAACTGTCCTACCATCATTATCGCCACCCAATCACCACCTTTGCCACAACCACCAACACCACCGCCGCCGTCGCTACCTCACCATCACCATTACCACAACCACTGTCACCCCACACCACCTCTACCATGATAACCACCACCATCACTATAACTGCCACCACCATTGCTACAACCATCGTTGCTGCCACTCCACAACCCCCATTGCCCACCACCATTATCACCACTACCACCACTGCCATCGTAGCCACCGCACCACCACCCTTGCCATAACCACCACCACTGCTACTGTCACAGCCCACCCCCACCGCCCCACCACCAAAAACATATTTTCGGATATTATGTTTTGAGATGCAATTCAAATACGCCAACAATTTTTCATCCATAACTCTTCTATCTTTTCTTCCATTTTTCAATTAGATAAATGGTAAATTTCTCGCAGGCTTCGATCCAGTATCACATTATCTGCATATCTTTTAAATACTTGCACATAACTTTGTATAATTTTAAACCAAAATGTATAAGTAAAAAACTCGTTTGAAGTTAATGACCAAAATTCACTATTTTTAAAAATAATATGTCAAAATGACTTTTATCCTTTTATGCATACTACATTTCTTATTTTTCTCTCTATAATGAATCAATCTTTTTAACTCTTTTCCCTTCGTTGTTATTCTCAAGATCAATGGTCACCAATAAACCAAATCAAGATTTACGATTATAATTTATTTTTCTAGTAGAATACTTAAACTTATTGTCGATATCATAACCTTATCACAATGACCTAGGCATTAGGCTTTTGAAATGGAATGACATATTAACCTCACAAATTAGAAATTATTTTTTGTTGGGTTTTCTTACATGTTAGTGTGATGGCCTTTAGAATTGAGGCCTACTTGTAGGGACAAAACGTAGATTTGTGGTCTTATATCAAAAAAAAAAAAAAAAAATTCAATTATAAATTTTATTTAAATCATTTGCAATTATTGATCGTAAAAATAATAAAATAAAATAAAAAATATCCTGCCTTCTTTAAACAACAACAAAAAAACAAAAGAATTACGATACTAAAGAATAACTATTTAGTGTTCTAAAAAGACACTTCTGAAACCCGAATGTTAGGAAGGTTATTACCCGATTGAGTCGTAACTTTCATATAGTACCAAAAACTATTGTTCCACATTGAAGTTACAATTCAAAAAAAATGAGATGCAGTTCAATTGGAACCGAGTTATGATAAAAAAAAAAAAAGAACTATAACAACTGAAACAACACATTCGAATTGTTTGGAAAATTCTATCCACAAAACGAGGTCACAAACCGGCAGTAACATGTGATAGCATGAAAGAAGCAACAAGGAAAGCAATACATTGTCCTTGCCATGGTCTATTGCATCTCGAGAATTAACTCTTTAGAACCATTATTACATGAAAGAGAGGTGTTAGATTCTATATTGAGCAATGGTATTGAGACACAATTTGAAAACTTAATGATTGTGGTCATTATTTTGTCATTGGATCCCAATATTAAATTATCACTGGATCCCAATACTATCAATTTAATAGTTATATTGCATTAAGTCCCCAAATTATGTATCTAAATTATGTCCTAATAGCATTAGTGTTTTATATTTGGCTAGCCAAACTGTCTCACACGAGGAATGGAAAATTGGACGTAATTGGAGGTAAAAATTCGAAGCAATAGCTCAAGTGGTAATAGAGACGAGTTGTAAATTCATTCGTCCTGATTTCGAATCTTGACAATCTTTTGGGGCCAAGATACTCTAATCCACTCTAATTTCGGCGTGGATAGTGTATCTTTGACTGAACCAGTGAAGAAATTAGTTGAGGTGAGCATAAACAAATCAAGATATCTTTGACAGTTGAACAAAAAAAGAAAACAAATGAGAGGTAAAAGGGAATGGAAAAAGGTTTAATGTGACATAGGTAGAGGACATAAAAAAAAATCAAGTTTTTTAATATATCGAACATAAACACATACTGAACCCACATAGAAAAAAAACAAACACACTTTGAAAAATAGTATTATTGAATGCCTAGAACTTGCAATACATTTCTATTTATAGGAACTACCTATAATTCATGTTATGCATGTGCAATTGGCATAAAATTCACAGTGACCGTACTTAGGAGGATTAACCTCGATAGCTAGAATATTTGTTATGTAGTTTAATAATAATTCGAACTCCAAGCATAAAAATCTATAGTCAATTAAGAAAATATATTAGAAGGGATGGAGGTAACGTGTAATTAGGGACTGTTAGCTAAACTTAAACAACAATCAATACAGTGTTTAGGGGCAGTTACCAAACGTGAGTAATAATCTTAGTTATACGTAAGTCGTTGGATGCTAATTTTTACTATTCTTGTTAGATTTTTTTTTTTTGGACACAAACTATTTTTGTTAGTTGAGGTATAGCAAATTTGGGAAAACAAAATGTGAATGTGGCCCCAGGATCAAGTTGCATTAGTTCCTATTCGTAGGATCTCAACCACATAGGGATGGGTTGAAATTAGGTCTGTCAAAGTCCAACACGATACGATTAATCGACACGAATTAAGTGAGTTTGGGTGAGACCTTAACGGGTTTGAGTGGTAAACAGGTTGACTTGCATACACGTTTAATAAACGAGTCGTGTTTAGGTGAGTCATGTCCACCTGTTTATCACCTGTTTATCCGTTTAAATAAAATCAATATAATAATACATTAATAATTATTTTAAAAAATTAGGTTAGATTCTTTTTAGTAACAATCACAATATATATAGATATTATTTTTATTAATAGCCACAATTTTTTTTTAATTTAGTGACATCCATAAAAAATATAATAATAAAATAATAATAAATTAAAAATAAATGGATTAAATTAGTCGTATCGTATTACCCGCTATATTAAACGATTTGTATTCGTGTTGAAGTTTTTCACCTGTTTATTAAATAGGTCGTGTATGGGTTCACATGTTTTTCACTCGTCACTCGTTTAACCAGACACGTAACTGTTTAATCCAATACGTTTGACACCTCTTGCGGCAGTGATCATTAGTTGATAATTACTTATGCAACTTTCTGGGAATCTTACAGCAAAAAATGAATCCTTGAGAATCTGGTTGCACACCACCTGTCAAGTGACTAATAATTAATGCAGTAATTAAGTAGAGAGACAATAACTCAAGTGAGACAAAGATTTAGAGTGCTAGTGGTGGATGTTGGGCATGGGACTGCGCAAGTGCAGAAGGAAGGGATGTCGGGAGTTAGACGCCATGAGGGAGCGCGCAAGGAACTAGGTGCTAGGAGGGGGCGCCATGAAGCTGGTGCCAGGAGCAGGTTCCAAATCCTTATTGTTAGGAGCACACAAGCCTTTTTTGCACTAGGTGTTAAGCGCGGGAGCGCTGCGACAGTAAGGCGACGGTGTTGGATGACTGCAAAAAGGATGAGGCCCGATTGTTGACATTCAATCTAATGTAGTCCCTCGAGTTGCAGACGACTTGAGTTTCAAAAGCATGCCTAGAGATGGCAAAAACAATGTTACTCGAATATCAAAATATCCAACATGATTATCTTGAGAGATGGACAGACACATCGGCCTGTAGAGAAATAAAGGCTGCTTCGCATGAGAGCAAAGACAGGGTTTGAGGTTACTCGTGAGAGAACTGTGACTATTGAGACCAAGCTTCTGGCGACTGTGAGAGAGTCGATAAGCTGAAGGTAGGCTGACTGTGAGGCTGTTCGCATGAAAACAAATGTAGAATTTGAGGGTTACTTGTGAGAGAGCTACACCTTTTGAGGTCGAGCTTTTAGCGACTCGTGAGAGAGCTGCTAAGTTGGAGGAGCAGAGATAGACCAAGCTTTTGGTGACCAGCGATAGAGCCGTTAAGCTGGAGACATAGGTTGTCTGCTTAAGAGCAGAGTAGAGATAGGTCAACCTTTTGGCGACCCGCGATAGAGCCGCTAAGCTAGAGACATAGGCTGCTTGCTTGAGAGCAAAGTAGAGATAGACCAAGCTTTTGGCGACCAGCGAAAGAGCCGCTAAGCTGGAGACATAGGCTGTCTTCTTGAGAGAAGAACATATATAGACCAAGTTTTTGGCGACCCGCGAGATGGTTCACCTCGCCTGGGGCTGTTGATTTCCTTAGCATTCATATATTTTTGAGTTTTTGCCAATAGTTCTAACATGTTTTTTGGTGGTCGATTCATTATTGAAAAGAGGAAACTTGATGAACGAAGGCCTCCTAGAAAGACGATTATGGTGACTTTGTGATTGGGCTCCTTGATTTGGAGGACCTTCTTATTAAAATGAGTGAGGTAACTTCTTAGACTCTTGTCTCGATTCTATTTTACGCTGAGTAGATGGGTAACAGGCTTCTGTTAGTGATGTCCACCAATGAACTGTACCACAAAAGATCTGCTTAGTTCGGCGAAGGAGCCTATGGAGGTTGGGATGAGTTTGACGATCTACTATAGGGCAGATCCCTTCAAGGTAGTTGGGAAAGTCCTACACATGATTTCATCAAGAACATTGTGCAACTGCATCAACAACTTGTAAGTTTCAAGGTGATCAAGTGGGTCTTTTGTGCCGTCAAAGGTTTTGACGGATGACATTTTGAACTTTTGGGAAAGAGGGTAGTTTGCCACATTTGGCATAAAAGGTGTGTCAGTTCTCCTTACGAGGTATTTCATAGTTTCTGATCCTTGTGCCTTCATGGCATTGAAGGTGTCGCCCAGTTGATTCTGTAATTCTTTGATTTTTTTCGTCCAAGTGATTTGAGGCTCATTTGGAATTGTCATGAAAATGTCTCTCATGCTCCACACTTTGATTCTTGTCCTCATTCTCTTGGAAATGAGAGTCTCCTTGACGCCCTGGGAGTAGAGCTCCTCTGGCTTGATGCCCTCCGGGTTGTGCTCCTCTTTGTTGTCCAGCGAACATCAGTTGCAAGATCTGCTAATTCTGAGTTACGAGCTGCTGCATTGTTCCTAGCATTGTTGTGTGTTCGGAACAAGATTGGTTGGTGGAGGGACAACCTCATCCTCTTATGGTGGATTGTCTTTGGGCAAATTCATGGATCTGGTAATGATCGCTAGGTACAACAAGAAAAGTGATTAGGTGAGAATTTTGTCGATTCTCACAGACAGCGTCAAACTGATGATCAACAAATTGGTTTTACACACCATCTGTCAAGTGATTGATAATTAATGTAGTAATCAAGTAGAGAGTTAGTAACTTAAGTGAGACAGAGATTTGGAGTGGTTCAGTCAACGTGATCTGCGTCCACTATGAAGGGCTAGGATGACATGATATTTTATTACTTTGAGAAGTGTAGGGAGAGCAGAGAGATACAAGCTATGAGAGAGAGTGGAGAGTGATAGTAAATATGCTCGATTGTGTGTGATGCCCATCATAGATTCCTCCCATGTGTAGCTAGAGCTTACATTTTATAGTCAACTTCTAACAGATTAATGTAGTTTATCAGTGACTAAAAAGCTAATTTGGTGGAGGTGGCATCATCTTCGCAACAGATAAGGTAGTTGCGATGCTCTCCTCAAGATCGGGTCTTAGGATGGTGTGGTTGACTTTTTTGCTCTTTACTCCAAGGTGGCTTGAATGAGGCTCTTGGGATGGTGCTTACACCAAGGTGATTTGGATGAGGCTCTTGGGAGGACACTTAATCCAAGGTGACATGTCTCTCGGAGCCTTGATAAGCCTGACTGAGCGTGGATCTCTTTTGGGGTGGACCCATTAGATCTTTTCTAGTTGGACTCTTAATTCAAATTGAGCTTATAATTAGAGTTGGGCCCTTAGGACTGACACATCAAACTCCTTAAATTTAATAGGGGAAATAGGTTCCTTAAGGATGTGCTTAAGATGACTTTTTAAAAGTGCTTTTAAAACTTGTTTTTCATAAGTATCTAAAAAAAAGAAAATGGTAGTGTTTGAAACTGCCATACCACCATTATTGCCACCACTACCACCTCATTACCACCTCTGCCACAACCACCAACACAACCACCGTTGTCGCCACCTCACCTTCCCTATTACCACAACCGCCACAACCATCGTTGCCACCACTCCACAACCCCCATCGCCCACCACCATTATCACCACTACCACCATTGCCATCATAGCCACCCCACCACCATCACCATTACTACCACCAAAAACATATTTTCGGATATTATTTTTTGAGATGCAATTTAAACACGCCCACAATTTTTCATCTATAACTCCTCTTCTATTTTTCTTCCATTTTTCAGTTGGATAAACGGTAAATTTCTCACAGGCTTCGATTCAGTATCACAGTAAATACTTGCACATAACTCCGTATAGTTTTAAACCAAAATGAAATAGTAAAAAACTCATTTGAAGTTAATGAGCAAAATTCCCTATTTTTTATAAAATAATATGTCAAATTAACTTTTATTCTTTTCTGCATACTACATTTCTTATTTTTCTCTCTATAATGAATCAATCTTTTTAACTCTTTTCCCTTTGTTGTAATTCTCAAGATCAATGGTCACCAATAAATCAAATCAAGATTTACGATTAGAATTTATTTTTTAGTAGAATACTTAAACTTAGTGTCAATATCATAACCTTATCACAACGACCTAGGCATTAGGCTTTTGAAATGGAATGACATTTTAACCTCAACCAACGGGCCTTTGGTCCAATAGTATTCTTTACATTGTAAAAATTTTGTCTTTTTGAGGTTAAGAGTTTAAGTTCCTCCTCTCCCATCTCCCTCCCCCCAAAAAAAACATATTAACCTCACAAATTAGAAATTATTTTTTGTTGGGTTTTCTTACATGTTAGTATGATGGCCTTTGGAATTGAGGCCCACTTGTAAGGACAAAACGTATATTTGTGGTCTTATCTCAAAAAAAAATATCAATTATAAATTTTATTTAAATTATTTATAGTTTTTGATTGTAAAAATAATAAAATAAAATGAAAAATATCATGCCCACTTTAAACAACAACAAAAAAAAACAAAAGAATTATGATACTAAAGAATAACTATTTAGCATTATAAAAAGACACTTTCTGATACCCGAATGTTAGAAAGGTTATTACTCGATTGAGTCGTAACTTTCATATAGTACCAAAAACTATTGTTCCACATTGAAGTTACAATTCAAAAGAAATGACTTGCAATTCAATTGGAACCGAGTTATGATAAAAAAAAAAAAAGAACTATAACTAATACTAGAAAATTAAGATGAATCTTAACCGTTTATAACCATCACTTTTTTTTTTGAACCCCATTTATAACCATTATTACATGATACTCTTTTATCATAAATCCAATTTTTTGAGTCGTAGCCTCATTCAAAAAATAATTGCTTCATACTCCATCCTTTCCATTTCCAAAACATAAATAGTTTGAGCGAAAGAGAGCGCTTTTGTGTGTTGTGAGAGTGATCGGAAAGAGTAAATATTCAATAGAACAATTACACCACATCATCGCCACCAAGTAGTGTCACCAGTTAATAATAAATACATAAATAGGTGGGGGGAGAGAGGGAGGGGAGAGAGAGAGAGAGTTTTACACAGGAAGGAGAGAAGTTGAATGAAAACAACTGAAACAACACATTCGAATTGTTTGGAAAATTCTATCCACAAAACGATGTCACAAAGCGGCAGTAACATGTGATAGCATCAATGAAGCAACAATGAAAACAATACATTGTCCTTGCCGTGTTCTATTGCATCTCGAGAATTAACTCTTTAGAACCAACGGACCAATGTGTAGGGTAGTAAGCTGTTTATTACATGAAAGAGAGGTGTTAGATTCTATATTGAGCAATGGTATTGAGACACAATTTGAAAACTTAATGATTGTGGTAATTAGATTGTCACTGAGTCCCAATATTAAATTATCACTGGATCCTAACATTATCAATTCAATAGTCATAATGTATTAAGTCCCTATTTTATGTCTCTAAATTATGTCCCAACAGCTTTAATGTTTTATATTTGGCTAGCCAAACTACCTCTCATGAGTAATGGAAAATTGGACGAAATCGGAGCCAAAAACTACAAGTAATAGCTCAACTGATAATAGAGACGAGCTGTAAATTTATTCATCCAGAGTTTGAATCTTGACAATCTCTTGAGGCCAAGGTATGAGAGATTTATGTTTCATAAATACTCTAATCCCGACTCGGATAGTGTGTCTTTGACCGGACCAGTGAACAAATTATTCGAGGTGAGCGTAAGCTAACCAAGATATCCTTGACATTAGAAAAAAAACAAAAACAAATGAGAAGTAAAAGGGAATGGAAAAAGGTTTAATGTGGCATAGGTAGAGGATTTAAAAAAAAATCAAGGTATTTAATATATCGAACTTAAACACATTCTGAACCCACATAGAAAAAATAACAAACATACTTTGAAAAATAGTATTATTGAATGCCTAGAACTCACAATACATATCTATTTATAGGAACTACCTATAATTCATGTTATGCATGTGCAATTGGCATAAAATTCTTTTTTTTTGTTTGGGGAGGGGAAATGAGAAAGGGGATGGGAACTTGATCCCTTGACCTTAAGAAGACAAAGCATTTATAATACGAGGAGTACCATTGAACTAAAAACATAAAATTCACGGTGTCCGTACTTAGGAGGATTAACGTGGATAGCTAGAATATTTGTTATGTAGTTTAATAATAATTTGAACTCTAACTATGAAAATCTATTAGTCAATTAAGAAAATATCTTATAAGGGATGGAGGTAACGAGTAATTAGGGACTGATAGTTAAACTTAAACAATCTATATAATAAAGTAGAGTTGAGTTTGAATTCAAAGACAAAGAGAGGTCTCAATTATTTTCAGACAAAATATAAATATATCTAACAGACAATGTTATTATAACATAAAAAACAGTTTAGATCGTCTCATATAATTTTAAAACTTTTAATCCAACAATTTTAATTATTTCTTAGATTTCTTTTTCTGCCCATTAACAAGTCTCATAAGATTCTAAACTCCTTCTATCTCTCTCATACAACTCTCCTCAACCTATATTTAGCAATTCAAATCTTACCTCTCATCACAGAACGGTCTACACACTTTTTATCCCTCGTAGTCTGTTATCTCTCTTAGCTATTTTCTTAGTGTTTCTGTCTCATAATATCTCTCTCCTCTCTGTTATCCCAGCCCCCAAGATCATAGCATCCCCGAACCAAATCAACTGTTTTATTGGAAAGAAAGCTCATTTGTGAGTTGAATTATGATCTCGAAGATTCAAACCCGAACATCAATTCCGAACCCATTGTTTTGTTCTAATGCAATCGAACACACACACAGAGGTAATTAATGGCGAAGCAACAGCGAACCAAGCGTCGACACTCGCCACACCAAGCGACAGGTAATCTCCTTCCCCCTTTGCCCTTTTGCATTTTGTCTTCCATCCCTTTGCCACCACCCCATGCCTATAATCTCTCCATTCCCCTACCTCTCCAACCCCTAATTTTCACCCCCAAATCCAAACTCTAATTTCTAGAGACCACCACCATCCGCCACCAGCCTCTTCCTATCTCTGATCTGCAACTATCACACACACAAACCTGCAACTCACTCACACAGACACTCAGACAAATTCAAACAAACACAATTCACATAAAATTTTCCCAACTGGGTATTCTAATTTTGATATAAAGTAGATAATTTTGACTAGGTATTTGTATTTTGTGTTAATTGACTTCTGTTTTTTTTTGTGTCTCAACTGTGCAGAAAAGTGGTACCCTTTGAGTAGGAAACAGGATTTGCATAGAACAACGCACATTTTGGTTTGTATCGATGCATTTATGTACAATTGAGATTCAGTGATATGGGTGTGTTGAAGTCTGAATTTTAGTAGAAGTCTCTTGAATGGATTTGCTTTCTTGGTGTTGAGAATGTGGATTTAATGGAATCTATGTTTTCTAATATTTGGTGGTTTGTGAATTGATTTTGATAGAGTTTCTGGCGCCTCTCACATGTTCGACAAAATGTCTCATTCAGCTATTTCCATCCAATATTACACCCAGTGGGGTATGTTTTTTTGAGGATCTGAGTTTTTTTATTCATTTTTTTGTATTCAAACAATTCCAAGACATGAACTAATTTGCTATTTTGTTATTTGTTATGAATTGCTCCCCAATTATGTTAATTGGCATAATCGCAGCTGTCATTGGTATGAAGGTTTTAACGTTCATTTTCTTAGTCTATCATTTTAGTAATCTCCCTAAATGATTGTTCTTGGGTGGGTTTACAAATTCAACCTTCCACTCTAATTAGAATTAAAATTGAATTTCATGTTTGCTTTTTGCATCTTCCATGTAAACAAATGGGTATGCAATCTTTTGCTCACTTTTATACATGAGTTGATTTGTTGCTAATGCCCAACTACACACATGCTTCCCAAATTGTTTGCTGGTTTGCTTTAAAGAAAATACGGAATCTTTTAACACCTATAGCACGCATACACCTGAAACACCCACGACAACTACCATTAGTAGTTTAAGTGATAGAGGCTTCGTCAGTTATTCGTTCTTATTATTTGTTTGTTTTTGTTTTGCACGTGTGTATATGCTATCAAAAATTTAGTTTTTCATTTTATTGGTTCTATTCTATTAGTTACTTCAATTTTGGGAATGTGTGTTTGTTGTGATGAGTTGATTTCAATTTTTTTTGGGTGAGTAAGTTGATGATTACATTGGTGGATCAAGTTTGTGGCTTTAGGCAAAAAATCTGTCCATACTCGGTGTAGTTGGTTTGGTCTTTAATTTGTAAGTTATCTTAGGTAACAATTGACTTTTCAATTGAATTTGTTACTGGGTGGTCGTTGTATTGAGTACACACTATTTTTTTTTTAATGTTTCAAATGAGAGTGGTTTTGAACATAAAAAAAGAGTGGGTTTGAGGTTCTTTATGTCGTGCAATCATGCTTTGATATCTTCATGTCTACATCTTTTTTTAGTGGATGATGTTTGTGAGTGTGCGGTTGCGTGCTATTATTTGACGCGGAGTTTTTTTGTAAATGCATTCGTATTTAAGGTCCAGTTCTCAATTACCAAGTGATCTCAAAATTTTTTTGCATAAAAATTCTACCCGCATTTTAATGTATCATTTCACATGGGCACATATTGGACTGGATCATGGAATTACTAGCCCAACAACAATCTTGCTGCACATCGGGTATCTCTTACTTCTTGATGTGTAAGTTCCCTATATTGTCAATGCTATATAACAACGGTCACATTATATTTTTTTATGAGCCTTTGTTGTTTATTATTCATATTTTTTAAGCTTTTGATGCTTGGTTAACCAAGCATATTCATTTATTTTTTAAGCTTTGGACGTTTGGTTAACAAAATTTTACTATTCATATTCATGATTTTTAATTGGTGTAATATCGACTCTTGCCCAAAAAAGAAAGATGTCAAGGAAATTTGAGGTGGCTACAAAAGTGGCGGTGCTTATAGATTGTAAATCATGAAATTTGCATTGGCTAAAAAGCAAGCCAGATTTCTAGCTTTTTATCTTTGGTTTTCAATTTTTCTTTGATTTCTATCCCGTTTCTCCACCTCTCATTAGTTTTTCCTTGCTGGAATATTTGATTCCACTGATTTTTTATGAGTGTGTAGAGCAACTGGGTGTTCTACCATACAAGTTTTCATAAGAAAGGGTAGCCAAATATGTTGTTTGTTTGGTGAAAAATAGCTCATTTATAGTAACTTATAGTTCTTTCTTGGAGTGTGGTTGAATGTATTGTTGAGTTTTGGGTACAATACTTAGCTCTGATTGTTTCAATGAATTCTTAAGTGTCAAATTTTGTTCACTTTTGTCGATTTGCAACTATTTCCTTTGTTAGTAACTGAAATGGGACCTTTCATTATCTCCCGGCGGAAAAAGTACTCTTATTAGCTTAGTGCAAGGGATTTGTGCAAATATTTTTCAATCCATTTCAAGGGAAATGATAATATTTCTTTTGTTCATCAGCATACATTGTTTGAATCATTAATGATTGAAAAGGATCAAGGGCTCTTGATTTGTTTGTTGGTATTATATTATATTGTGTGGTTGTTGGTAAATGGTTGTATTACAGTCAGAATGTAGTGTGATAGTGAATTTAATATTTGATTTAGGTCGTGTTTTTTTTTAAAATAGGTCAATTTGATTGTTGTATTGTTAAAATTATTTTATACATTGTCTTTATTTATAAACAAATATTTATAATTTTTTATGAATAACATAGTGCCTTTAATACCGTGCTTAGGGGTAGTTACCAAGCATGAGTAATAATCTTAGTTATACATAAATTAGGATTGAAGAATAGACTAATAGGAATACAACAAGTAAGAGTTTACATAAGTAAAACAAATAAAAATTCAAGAATTTAGGATAATATCATTAAGAATAAATAGCAGACCCACCAATAGAAATGACAAAAGATTTTCAAAATTCTAAAACATCAAAAATTTAAGAAATGAAGGATGGAGGTTTGGAGCTCAAAGAGGACTAGTACATTGCCATCTATTATAGTATAGATGTCTAGATCTTTAAATATTGTACCCAAAATTAATGTCCTAATTATAAGAAATTACGGAAAATAAATAAAACAAATGCCTAATATAGTTTAGGAATGTCTTGTAAAAAAGTTATCAAAAACTAATAAAAACATGAGCAATTCTACAAAATTCAAATGAAACCTAAGTAATTACAATTTAAATGCATATTATCTATTGGAAGAGTGAGTCGTATTAATTTTTTTAATGAGACCCACTCACCCCACACTCGTTCAAGGGATGATATAGATTTGAATTTTATTTGAGTTATGTAACATTTTTCAAAAAAACACATATCAAATTGATTTAGAAAAGTCAACAAAATTTAGAGGGCTGACAATCATAGAATAAAATAATATTGTAAATGGTTATCCCAAATTTGGATTAAAACGACACTCGTTTCCCTTCATTACTTTGCCGCTGTCGGTCATACTTTGAATGCGTGACGATCTTCACGTTCTAAATAATTTGCTGCAATTTGTTCTGCACTATTTAATAAAAAAATTAGTTCTCTCTCCTCTATTTGTGTATATTTATCTCTTCATATGGGAGTGGGCGGTTGGGCTGATAATTGAATTGAACAACTCTTGCTCGGCATAGATTGGACTCGGTTCGTGTTCTAAACAAATTTTTAGATTTGTTTAGAAAATAAATCTAAAATGCTCGACTCAAGCTCGCAAAGCTCCGCTCACGCTCTGACAATTGATTCATTATCCTCTTAGGCTTAGGGTAATTCTTGACACTTAGAATATGAGTCACCTATCCCAACAGTTCTTATTCCCAAATAATTTGAGGTCATATTATGTTGTTGACTGGACAGCAAGTGCACACTAATACTTGGGCTGAACTCATTCACTGGACAAGCACCCACTGGAAGGGCAAAACTCTAAGGACAGTTATCATTAAGTTTAGTAGTTGCTGTATATCATATCTAGGGAGAAAAAAATAGCAGAATTTTCACCAACCAATTCTCAGACCACAATGCCATCATGTGTAAGGATCAGGCAGTCAATCCAAGATAGATTAGCAACACTCAAGTTCAATTCTTCTCCACAGAACTTCCAATTGGTACAAGCCAAGTAGCCAAATTGGTGTTTGGAGGAAAATAGGAAAAGATACATAAAGTATTGAATTACATCTATATAATGAAACAGGACCCATTTCGAATCCTTTAACTTTGCTTCGCACAGGAGTATTTGAGATTCACTCAATCCAATGGCTCAAAATCATCACCAAAAAATTCTCTCTCCCCCCCCCCCTCAAAAAAAAAAAAACCCAACCTATAATTTTTCACTATAATCAAGGCCTGACCCCCCGGCGGAAATTGAAAATTCCACCTATCTCATCTTTTTCACGCTAATCAAAGCCAAATGAAGTCTTCTCTCTTCTCTCTTTCTTTTATCTCCCATTTTTTTTTTAAATGGTGGGATAAGATTGATTTTGAATTGTGTAATTATAAAAAAAGAAAGAAAATATAAATTATTATTTCACATATTTGTACTGCACGACTTATATTCGATATATTTGTGTTACCAGTACCTTTGAGCACGGGTCATTGCTAGTATCCTATATAGATCAAGAATTGTTAAATCTACTTGGGGGTATTTAAAAGCTTTGGGCACATCTTGCATAATTAGTTTCTTTTTTGTGTTACACTGGATTTGGTGTTTACATTTTGATTTGTATGAGCTTTGTTCTTGCTTGGCTCCTTTTGAGGATTCCCATTGGTTTGAACATCTTGCTATATTTACAAAAGCAATAATTATTAACCATTGCATATAAAAAAAAAAAAATCTATATGTGAGCTACAAGTTGAGAAGTGGAAATCATGTCAAGAAGTGAATGACCAGAGAAGTTGGTTGGGCCCAAATATTTTGGGTTGTGCACCAATTCTACAATTGGCCTCTGGGCTAAGAAAATTAAGCCCATGTTGTTTGTTACATAATCTTTTGGGTCATGTTTGGTTCTGATATAAATAAATGATAGGATTGAGTAATTGGTTCTCAATCATTCCATACAAATGATATTAATAATAGTACAATTTGATAATATCATTTTTTCTAACAAGTTTGGATCATGGTTGGGATAAGGTATAATCTATAATTATTGAAAGAAAATGAGTTGGGAAAAAGGTTTGGCTCAGAATACCAAATACTACTTCATTGATATCAATTTATAGAAGGGTTAGTTACATCAAAGTATATCTCTTTACATTTGAAAAACTAAAGTATATCAACATCTAACTATTTACACTTTAAAATATTGATAACTCTGGCTAACAAATTATCATGACTCTAAAGATAAACCCAAGTTTGAATTATCCTGAAGCTGATCATTTTCATTTTCTTGAGATACACTAACAGCCCCTTCAAGCTCATGGGAGGTGCAACAATCATGAGCTTGTCTCGCAAAAGTGAGAACCGAGATGAAGTCAATCTTTTTGTAAAAATATCAGCACACTGATCAGTGGTAGATACATAGTGGGCAACAAGATCCTTATTCAATATCTTCTCTATGATAAAATGATAGTCAACTTCTATGTGCTTGGTCCTGACATGAAAAATTGGATTAGAAGCTAAGGCTAAAGCTCCCATGTTATCACACCATAGCTATGGTGCAGAAGTAAGTGGAACTTGCAATTCTTGAAAAAGCATTCACAACCAATAAAGTTTAGTAGTAGCAATTGCCATGGACCGATACTCAGCTTTCGTGCTTGATCTCGACACTACAGGTTGTTTCTTCGTCTGCCAAGAAATCAGACAATGCCCAAGAAACACTCCATAGCCACTAGTAGATCGTTTGTCAGTTGGGTCTCCTACCCAATCAGAGTTATAATGAACATTTAATTCCATTGGCCCAGGAATGAAAAATAAGTCATAGTCTACAGTCCCTTTAAGATACTGAAGTACTCTTTTTGCTGCAGTGAAATGAGTTGTTGTTGGACAATGTAGAAATTGACAAAGTTGATTAACTAGAAAAGAGATATCAGGCCCGATGAGTGTACAGTACTACAGCACACCCACAATATGTCTATAGAGAGAGGGATCCGATAGAGGGTCACCATCAAATTTTGTCAATTACTTCTCAGATGTGCAAGGTGCTGCAAAAGGTTTGGCTCCCACAATCTTTCCTCAAGCAAGTAACTCCAAAACATATTTTGACCGGTTCAAATGTAAGCCCTGATCAGTTTGAGTAACATGAATGCCCAAAAAAAATGTTAATAGGCCACGATCTTTCATTTTAAACTCTTTCTGTAAATTGGCAATGAAATCATTAATACTGGAAAGATGTGTTCCAGTCACTACGATATCATCCACATAAATTAAGACAAATAAGTGTATTGGATGCTTGTGAAGAATAAACAAGAATGTGTCCACCATTGAACCTGTGAACCCGAGATCAAGTAGCACTTGTGTCAGCCTATAAAACCAAACACGTGGAGCTGTGTGTTAAGTCCATAAAGTGCTTTGCGTAATTTGCAAATATAATTAGGATGATCCTTATTAACGAATCCCTTTGGTTGCTCCATAAAATACCTTTTCTGCCAAGTAATCATGCAAAAATGCATTTGAGACGTCAAGTTGCTTGGTTGGCCAATTGTAGTGCACAACAATTGACAATAACAATCGAACTATAGCATGCTTAATCACAGGACTAAATGTTTTTGTGTAATCCACTCCATCCACTTGTTCAAAGCCTTTGGCAATTAGCCTTGCTTTGTACCGATCAATACTTCCATCTGCCTTCTGTTTCAGTTTATATACCCATTTATTCTTGATAATGTTTTTGTTTCTTGGCCGAGGACATAGTGACCACGTACCATTTTCCAACAAGGCATTGAATTCACTCTCCATAGCAGCAAGTCAATTTGAGTCTGAAACTGCTTGAGAAAAATTAAATTACATTGGAATAGATGATATTACACACAATTCTCCATTAAATTTTCCCATTCTAGCTCTAGCACGTGAACATTTCAAATTTTTATTGTTTTAGACATTTTAAATTATACAAATGAAACTATATGTTGGCACTTGACAATATTTGCAAAACTGCCTCAAGTCTAGAACCTAGCTGGCATGGTTCATTTTATTAACTTGCAATGTTGAGCATGATAGAAAGCAATCATCAACAACCGTACAACTACTAAATACCGTATTTGGCCATCTCTATTAAAAAAAAGAGAAGTAATATTATTTAAACTTAATTTATTGACCTAATTTATTGTCATAATTCATTATGACCATTAAATTGATTGTGAGTCTCATCAAACATTAAAATTTGATATTAATTTAATAATTATAATAAAATTATATCATTAGGTCAACAAATTATATTAGTCCCAATAGCATTTTAAAATTGGTATTATATGGGTCAACATCTTCAAAATTTACCCCAACCTGCTCAACATCGAAGATAGTATTCGTGGTTAAGGAGATTAATTTTAAAAGTTAAAAAGATAGTCATATCTTACACAATACCTTTTAAGAAATTGCAGAATAAAATAAGTATTGCAGAGCAACACAACTATATTTTAAAAGATGACGAAGAATAGTCTTCCACATTTAATTTATTTATTCTAATAACATTTGTTTTTTTTTTTTTATTAATGTTTGTTGAAATGATAGAATTTGAGAAAAAGTAATCCACAACTCGAATATACAATATTTTATACTTAAATAGGTCCACGTGCAACGCATGTGTACACTAACTAGTGTTTACAAATAAGATTATCTTATTTAAACAAGAATAAAAGGGTCAACCTTGGTATTTCAAACATCTACTTGTTTATTTAAGTAGGGGTAGTAATATCAGTCAAATAGGAGGTAAAATAGTCTTTTTACAAATATTGTTAATCTTGTTTAACTATTGGGGTCTCAATGTAATTTTTAAAATGTGAGGGGGCATTAATGTAATAAAATCAAATGTCAAAGGTGTGAGTGAGTGATATTTACCCTAAAATTTATTTATTAAAATTAATTTAATCAAATTAACACCAAATTGATCGTGAATCTTATTAATGAACATTAACATTCATGAATTTAACATTTAAATTTATCCAATTCATCAAGTTAACAATCAATTTTTTTATAAAGTTGTGCATTTTGAAAAAATTTTGACGCTATTTTTAAGAAAATAATATACAAAAATGAATTTTAAATGATGTAAGTAAAAAAATTAATTTTAAATTTAATATAATGAGATCAATTTTTTAATACTACAATCTTATACTGAAGGTACACGTTATGACTAATATAATAATAAATTTGGACGTACTCTTGTAACTTTATTCATTATTGTTATAACTTAATCATAAAGTATAGTAATCCAAAAATATAATATTTGTCTATTGGAATTTTATTATTTGACAAGATTGTTGTCTTTTCCCACTTTTAAACCAAAAGCGATTGAGGAGGATCACATTGGAAAATCAAAGAGTAAAAGTAAATATTGATCTATGGTCTCAATTGCAAGATAAAGTCATCAATGGTTCCTATTGTTTTTTGGTATGACATCAAAAAACTAAAACTCTATACCGTAGTCGGCTCCTATTCCTAATATTGACTTGTGAGAGCTTTTTAGGTTGTTTGCTTCAATCATTTTACCTGTCTAAGCATTCCATGCATGTTGTTTTGGTGTTTCGAGCATTATTGTAATATATAATATTTTTTGGATTAATAAAAGTTTTTGCCTTTCACAAGAAAATATTATGTGTATCTGGTTTATTGATTTTGAGCATTCCAATGTTGTCGATGGATTAGTAATACTCCCAGGGGTGGAGTCAAAAATTATTCATAGTGGGGGTGGGGGTAACCGAAAATTGATTGATAACTTAAAATTATAATAAAATTAACAATATTTCTTTTAATATTATTTTTACCTTAGAAAATTTATTCATAACTCATTTAAAATTATCATGTTTGGCTGGACTCAAATTCAATAATTTTTTTTTTCCTTTTTGAACACAAACTCAATAATTTGTCATTGAGTTTTTTATAAACAACTTATAAGGACTAGAAGTATTCATTTAATAGAAATAATTTTAAAAAATATTTATCAAAAGTTTATTAAAACTGACTTAGATATAAGAATATTTTGATTGATCACAAAAATATTATCAATGACGTTCGCGCCTAAATTATTGGGCTCCCAGCATCACGCACTAATTGGACTGTGCTCGAAGCCACCTATGCGACTCACTCCCGAGCTCGCATTCTCCAACTGCGAATGGAACTCCAACCTATCAAGAAAGGCTCCGACTCCATTCATAGATACTTTTTCAAAGCAAATAAAATTGCTCATCAACTTTCCATATCCAATCGTCCCATCTCCGATGACAATCTCATTTTGTATCTCCTCAGTGGTTTACCATCTGAATACGGACCATTTTGCACCACCATCGCCACTCGACCAGATTCTTTATCCTTGAATGACTTATTGGGTCATCTCCTTTCGGAAGAGTTTCGCCTTGCACAAGATGTTGTTGTCATTGATATCATTCCCACAGCCAATCTGGCCCGTCGCAGTCATGTATCCTCTGTCACTAATGACTCCAAACAGCCACAACAACATCGTGGTCGTGGCAATAGAAGATGCGGTAGTCGTGGTTTTGGTCGCTCAAACCAGAATGGCGCCCACAGTATCTTCCCAAAACACTCCACAAGTAGCCGTGGCTCTGGCCGTTATGCACATGGTGGATCCTCCAAAAACCCATTTTCCAAGTTTGTAATCGTGTCGGACATATTGCTCTCCAATGTCATAATCGTTACAATGAAGCCTATAAATACAATGCTCCACCACCTTCTCCACATGCTTATCATACTTCCTCTAACATGTTGTGACCTGATTCCGGTGCCACCCACGACATAACCCCGGATTTCTCTCAATTGGACATTTCACCATTGTGCATATTGGAAACGATGCAAGTTTGAATATTAAACATATGGGCTCCAAATATTTTAAGCACCAAAAATCTTCCTTTGTTTTAAGAGATATCTTGCATGCCCCTATTGTCAAACATAATCTCCTCTCAGTCCATAAATTTGCCAAGGATAACAATTGTCCATTTGAATTTCACCCATCTCATTTTTGTGTCAAGGACCTCACAACGGGGAAGATGCTACTCAGAAGCCTGAGCTGTAACGACCTGTATCACCTTCAATTTCGTTTGTTTGACAATAAATTGGCCTTACTTCATGACGCAAATAAATGGTGGCACGAATGACTTCCCACGTTCCGCACTGTCCAAATGGTATTGAACCACTTGCTAGCAATAAACCCACTCCGGTTTGTGAAGCTTTCCAAAAAGGGAAGAGTCATGCTCTCCCTTTCCCAATCCGTCCACTCTGGTGTTAGCTCCTTTAGATCTTATTTTTTCAGATGTTTGGGGACTAGCTCCAGTAGCTTCATTTCATTGAAAACATTATTATGTACATTTCATGGATGCATTTAGCAAATACACTTGGTTGTTTCCCATATCCAATAAAAATGAAGTTTTACCTTGCTTTATTAAATTTTGAAGTTTGGTTGAAAATCTTTTCTCAACCTGAATCAAATTTTTGCAAAGTGATCGGGGCAGAGAGTATTGCTCAGTTTCATCCTACTTGACCCACTGCAGCATTGGACTTCATCTTTTTTGCCTGCACACCTATCAACAAAATGGAGTGGCGGAACGCAAAAACTGCAATATTTTAGATTCCGGACTTGCTCTTTTTGCTCACGCCTCCCTTCCATTTACATTTTGGGAATTTGCGTTCGAGATGGCAACGTACCTAATCAACCGTCTCCCTTCCAAGCCTCTTGCCAATATTACACCGCTCGAAAAATTATTCCACAAAAAACCGGATTACCTATTCCTCAAAGTGTTTGGATGTACTTGCTATCTATGTCTCTGCCCTTATCGCCATCATAAGTTTGAGTATCGTTCCACCAAATGCATCTTTCTTGGATATAGCCTTCAAAATCATGGCTACAAATGTCTTGATCCCATTCAAAGCAAACTCTATATATCTCGCAATGTAGTTTTTTACGAATCTTTGTTCCCCTTTGCAGTGATACACGCCCCATTAGTCCTCCAATCAGACCTAACTACTATTTACTTACCTCCCCCACTACTGATTCAGCCACCTATGGCACCTCATTTTTTTTTTGTAAGGCTTTACCCCGAAGGGAGCCCTTCCAGAAATTCTCTTAGGCCTAGGCTGAACCCAGGCCCAAGAGGGGGTTTGGAAACAGTTTTCAACCAGCAATTGCCGCACCTCGGTTAGAAGTGCCCCAGACCCAGTAGTCACTTCTCCTTCCTAGACTGCCCCCCACCACAGGATCCCGCAAGGGCTGCAACTACCTCGTCTGTTCCTCTACCACCAGCTTCCCTCCGTTGTCAGCTCCCAAGCCACACTCACTCCATGGTTACAAGATCACAAGATGGTACAAGATGCCGAAAATTGCTTATCTTTGCAACAAAACATCCGCTGCCACAGTGTTACATCTCCCAGTCCTCCAAGGATTCAATTCCAACAAGCGGGCAGCTATGGTCACTGAATTGGATGCCTTAATTTAGATGCGCACTTGGACACTTCAACCCCCTCCTCCCATCGCTATTGTAGTGGCTCGCAAGTGGTTTTTCAGAATTAAATGCCATGGTGATGGAACAATTGAACCCTACAAAGCAGGGGTTTAATCAACAAGAGGGTGTTGACTACACTGAAACCTTTAGCAATGCCATCAAACTAGTGACCATCCGCACCATTCTAAGCCTGTTTGTCAGTCGCGGCTGGACTATTCGTCAACTCAACATCAATAATGCATTCCTCCATGGTACCATTGACGAAGTAATCTACATGAAGCAACCTCCAAAATTTATCGACCCTCAACATCCAAATCATGTATGCTGCTTGCAGGAGTTTCTATATGGCCTCAAACAGGCACCTCGTGCTTGGTTTGGGTGCTTAACCACCTTTCTTCTCGGCCATGGGTTCACCGCTTCTAAAATGGACCCATCACTGTTTATTCAGATCACTCCAACCTCCACTGTCTATGTATTGATATACGAAGATGACTTAATCATCACTGGGAGCTCCTCTGAATCTGTTACATCATTGCTCCGTATACTTGGCTCTTAATTTGAAATCAACCAATGGGCCTTTAGTTCCTTCACACCCTAAGTGGCTTGCTTCTAAATCCGCGGCAATACATCCTTGATCTCCTCCAATAGGCCAAAATGGATGGCGCCAAACCCACTCCAAATCCGTTCTCGCTGACCATAAAACTTCATCACAACACTGGTGACCCATTTGACGATATCACTCGATATCGAAGTATTGTCGTTGCTCTTCAGTGCCGCACCATCACCGGGCCAGACCTCCCATATTAGTAAATAAAG
The DNA here is from genome assembly GCA_963454935.2 of Ilex paraguariensis. Lineage (NCBI taxonomy): Eukaryota > Viridiplantae > Streptophyta > Magnoliopsida > Aquifoliales > Aquifoliaceae > Ilex > Ilex paraguariensis. The sequence goes on from CAUOFW020001404.1 coordinate 25,225, forward strand.
TATGACAATACATGCATCAGCCAACAACCGCTTACTTGACTGCCATCAAACGCATCCTCAGATATCTCAAAGCAACTAACAATGTTTGTCTTCCCATACGGTGCCACTCGTCATCCTCTATCTCTGCTTTCTCAGATATCGATTTGGCTGGCTGTCTTAATGACCGTAAATCAACAAGTGGCTACGCCATCTTCTTTGGTCTAAATCTAGTCTCCTAGTCTTCTCGAAAACAGTGAGCAGTTGCTCGTTCAAGCACCGAAGCAGAATATCGCACTCTAGCTGATGCAACATCTAAAATCTTATGGCTTCAATCTCTACTCAACGAACTTCATGTTCCCTAACCACACAACTCTGTCTTGTGGTGTGACAATATTGGTGCCACATTCTTAACAGCGAATCCTGTATTTCACAACTGTATAAAGCACATTGAAATTGAATTTCATTTTATTCTTGATAATGTGGCAAAAGGCAATCTCCGAGTCAATTTTTGTCCAGCAAAGACCAAGTGGCTGATATCCTCACGAAACCATTATCCACACCAAGATTTCAGCTACTTCGAGACAAGCTGAATCTTCTCCATGGAACTCTTTGCTTGTGGGGGTGTATTAGAGATAAGGATTAGCCAAAACCAACCTCATCTCTCTGCCAAATTTAAAGATGATCAACCTCATCTCTCTACCAGATTTGAGATAGAATCCAATCCAAATACGTAGTCATCCCTTGTATGTAATTACTATAAATGTTCAGCAAAAAAACTTGTAAAGATGTGTTTTTTTTATTATGAATTTACTCTGTGTTCATACCTACCAACTCTCAAAAGAAACATTTTTAATTGTGTAATGACACTTTTTTCGCACATTTACATAGCTTTTGATAACGTCTTTTTCAAGTACGTTTTTATTGTTTAATGTTTGTTTAATCCCCCTACTCTCTCTCTCTCTCTCTCTCTCTCTCTCTCTCTCTCTCTCTCTCTCTCTCTCTCTCTCTCTCTCTCTCTCTCTCTCTCTCTCTCTCTCTCTCTCTCTCATCCTTGTCAATTAAAAAAAAGTTAATTGCATTGAAGGTCCCCAAAGTATGGAGTTTTGTTTTATTTTAGTCCCCAATATTGCAATTGCATCATTTTGGTCTCTGAAATATTAAATATATTTCTATACAGTCCCTTAATCAGACAACGTCTAGATTGCTAACGATTTTTTATCATAAATTTATCATGTAATACTCAAATATGGACAAAAAAAATAATTTGAATAATTCTTGACCAAAATTTTATTCAAATTTTGTTAAATAAATATCTAAAGTACACAATTTTGATCATGAGCTATCCAAATTTTGGTCAAAAACTATCTATATTATACATTTTTTGTCAAGAGCTACCCAAATTTCGTTTAAGAGCTATTAAATTTATTTTTTGTTTATATTTAGGTATTTTGTGATAAGTTTATGATAAAAAATTGTTAGTAATTTAGACGCTATCTGCTTGAGGAACCATATAAAAATATATTTAATACTTTAGGGACCAAAATGATGCAATTGAAATATTGGAGACCAAAATAAGATAAATCTTATATTTTTAAGACCTCTAGTGCAATTAACCCCCCCCCCCCCCCCCCCCCCCCCCCCCCGCAAAAAAAAAAACCGTTCCTCCGACATTTATATGTCGGCATTTTTTGGTGTTTATATTCTTTTCGGTGTTTATATTCCATGAAGACATAATTTAGTGCTTTTGAGATGTAATTTATCCATAAAATGACATCTTTCATTTTACTTTTTATTTTCCTTGTAATTTTTTTGGGTTTATATTCCCGAAATCATAAATCTCGTTAGGTTGTTCACTCTATCCTACGGATAAGAAATATAGTCTTTCATTTTCCTATCCGATACTTTGTAGAAAATTTTTTTTTTCTCTATCCTATCCGATCAAGTGTGGTATTCCTACCCGACTTCCCGCCAAATTAATCGGGTGAACATTTTTGTAGTTATTAATTTTGGATTATTTTAACAATTCATAAATAACATGCACTAATTTAATAATACAATAAACCAATAACACTAAAAGTTAAAACAATTACAATAAAACACAATAAAGTATAAACATTAATCTATCATAATTATTACATAAATACAATAACAATTATTTTAAATTTAAAACATATGGATAGGGAATTAGGGTTTTTAATTTTATATATATATATATATATATATATTAATGCAGGTAGGGTAGGGTAGAAATACAAAAATTAATGACTATTTTGTATTTCTACCCGATTTTTTCGGCTAGCTGTTCAATAGGGTCGGGTAAGATCTAGTAGGGTAGGAAATTGCGACTAATTGAAAATTTAAACACCCCTAAATCTCATTTTCATTTCATTTTTCTTGAACATCAAACACGTTTCCCTTTGGCATATCACACAAACAGCGGTATTTCTGTTTCGACCCCAGAGTTTGATATATAGGTATGTTACAGGCATTTATCTTTTGTTAGAAAAAACGTCGAGAGCTTTCTTGACGATAGTATAGACGACGTGGTTTTATTAATAATTGGATGATCGCCAAAAATTGCTTTTGCCGGTGTTTGTGTGATCTTCAGCGTTTGTCAAAGCTCGGCATTTCCTAAATTTCTTGTGGTGCGTCCTGTAAACAAAACAAATAGATCTTATGCATAGATTTATAATTAGAATTAGGAAAAATGACTACTGAACTTATGACCAAATCAATAATTATTAGAACTATGAAGTGAGAAAAATAACTGTGGATATTGCAATTTAAAATTAGAAATAAAGCATGTAAACAGTGGCTAGATCATTAATTAAAAATATAATATGCGATTTAAATGAACACAAAAAATATATATACGTGCAATCTATATAAATCAAATAAATTGATTTGGAATGAGCTCACTTATGAGTCCGAGAGGCGTATGATTACTGTCCTAAAACAGTTGAGCCTCCCCACGTGAGGGTACTAACAAACACTAACGACTCCAAAATTCACCCCCAGACATTCACAACAGCACTCCTCAATAATCACGACTACTGAAAGGATGGAGTGAACCTAATTCGAATCGAATTGCTCAAAAATAAAGATAATAGAGGATAATTGTATAAAAATATCTATATAGATGTGACTGAACTCGATGTCGGAAGAATATGGATATAAAAGTTAAAGGAATATAATATGAGAAAGGGAAAAGTCTATTGGCGTAGACAAGTATGGCCAAGCAAAGGTGAAATACATGTAAAGGAGTATTACAGAAGGTTCAATTTGTTGTACACACAATGGTTTCTCGAGGCCACTTGTATAGTCATTGGTTTAGTAACTCACACACATAGTCTTTACAACTTTTGACCGTTTGACCATAAAATCATTTTTAAGATAAGTCATTTTTATTATTTAATATACACAATAAATAGGACAAAAATATGTAACTGAATATTCAAAAAATTTAAACTCAATTAAAGTAGAGATTCAATGAAAAGTTTTAAAACTTAATTTTATTCTTACAATCCCCCACAAGTTTTTGAAACTTCAAAAGATCTCAAATAATTTGTACTTACTTTAATATAGAAAATTACTGTGTAATAAGTGTATGTATCTTCCGCACGTGAACCTCACTTAGTGTTGACAATTTTTCTCTGAAGGATCATAGTGACCAAAGGCTTGAACTAGATCCTTTCGCCCAGAGTTCAACATATCACACACATAGTACCGATGTTCGTGAGGATTCACAGGTCAGTGCTATTAATAGTCATGTACTTGATCTTGATTCTTATTAGAGTTTCTAGATAATAGCTCATTTCTCATAGTCGCAGCCTCATGATGGCTCTCACTTAGGTGAGCCCTCAAAGGGTACATGTGCACAATACCCAACAGGAGTGTTCCTGCATCGATCTCATTCAGGGCGAAACCATTTCTTACCGTCACACTGCACATGCACTTTTGCCATAGGGATGAGCAGGAAAAATATCTCCTCTTGTATATTTCTTAAATAATAGTGCTAATGAGTCACATAATATGAATTGTTTTTACCCATTAAACTTCCTTCATGGGGTCCCCAATTACAAAAGTTGTGTTACCTTCATAGCTGACTCCCTTGCGGGTTTAAGTCAATCCCCCTCGACAGTTCTGAGACTACTTTCCTCGAAAACCCTTTAATTAGCTAATTAGCAATATTTAGCTCAGACTTCACAAATTCTAGTGAGATTATGCTTTTACTCAGCATTTTCTTTATTGATTTATATCTCACTTGTATATGTCTGTTCATCTTTCTATTATTATGATTCTACTTCACAAGTTCAATCACTACCTTACTGTCACAATGTAAAGAAATGACAGGTATGAGTTTTTCCACTAAAGGTATCTCTAGTAATAAATTATTTATTCACTCAGTCTCAGTGCATGTGGTGTCTAAGGCTATGAGTTCTGACTCCATAGTACTTCTTGATATTAAGGTTTGTTTTTTAGATCTTCAAGATATGACTGCTCCTCCTAACAAAAAAAAAACGTAACTAGTAGTGGATTTTATATCTAAACTATCGGTGATCTAATTTGCATGATTAAAGCCCTCAACTACACTTGGAAATCCACTATAACGTAAAAAGTGGTCAAAGGTTTCTTTAAGATACTTAAAGCCTATCTCTAAGGCAACTCAATGCTCTTTACTAGGCCTATGTGTATATCTACTGAATCTCCCTACGACATACGAGATATCTGGTCTAGACTTATTAGTTGTGTATAATAAAGACACAATCATTTGTGAGTACTTCAATTGTGAAATTGGTTCTCCTTTATTTTTCTTCAAATGTATATGAGAATCATATGGTGTTGATACATACTTACCATCATAAAACTCAAACTCCTTCAACATTTTTTCAATGGTGCTAGATTGTTTTAGAGATATTCCATTGGATGTTGTTGTGATCGTGCAGCAATTATGGTGAATAGTAAGGAATCAAACAATTAAGAAAACAGGAGAAAATAACACACAGAGATTTACGTGGTTCGGCAATGTGCCTACATCCACGAGAGCGAGCGGCCGTTCTTTTTCATTATTCAAAGTAGGGTTACATCTTAAGTATTTATATAACCCTAATACAGACGCATTTACAAAAATACCCCTGTACCGTACCGCGGGGGCGTTGCCCCCGCACACTCAACTAATCAGTGTCCCCTTTATACAAATCCCACAAGGCAGATGCCGTCGCAAGCTCCGTCCGCTCCGGCATCTGCCTCCTTGTTATTATGTACACAACAATATATGAGCCGCACATATTCTAACAATCTCCACCTTGACAAATATTCACCCCTTAGGAGAAAAAAAAAAGAAAATGTATTCGGGAACTCCACCAGGGACGCTGAGTTGAGGTATCTCCCATCTAGCAACTAGAGACATTAATCAAGTCCAAGCAGTGCTCGAACTTGTCTGTAGTAACAGGCTTTGTCAACATGTCTGCTGCATTCTCAGAAGTATGAACTTTCTCAAGTAGTAGTTCACCAGAAGAAACCAGTTCCCTGATCTTATGAAACCTTACATCTATATGTTTGGTCCTCGCATGATACACCTAGTTCTTTGCCAAATAAATGACACTCTGATTGTCACAATGCAATTGAACTCCACCTTGCTGAGCACCCAGCTTCTTGACTAAACCTGTAAGCCACAAAGCCTCTTTGGCAGCCTCAGCTACTGCCATATACTCTGACTCAGTAGTAGATAGTGCAACTATAGGCTGTACCATGGACTTCCAACAAATAGGTCATCCCACAAGAGTAAACACATAACCTGTGGTAGACCTCCTGTCATCCAAGTCCCCTGCATAGTCTGCATCCACATATCCCATAACTGAAGGGTCACTCTGTTGTCTGCTAAACATGATGTTATAGTCTGTAGTGCCCCTTAAGTATCTGAAAATCCACTTGACTGCATCCTAATGCTGTCGACCCAGATTTGAAAGAAACTTGCTAACCACGCTGACAGCTTGTGCCAAATCTGGTCTTGTACAAACCATAGCATACATCAAACACCTCACTGCACTAGCATATGAGACCTTTGACATGTCATGAACTTCATCATCTGTCTTCGGGCACTGAGTGGTAGACAATCTGAAATGATTCGCCAAAGGTGTACTTTCTGATTTTGCATAACTCATGCTGAACCTGTCCAACACCTTCTCAACATAGCTATGCTGAGATAGCCATACTCTCCTGGAAGCTCTGTCCTTGCGAATCTCCATCCCAAGAATCTTCTTGGCCGCACCCAAATCCTTCATGTCAAATTCTCTACTCAACAAAGTCTTCAACTTGTTGACCTCACTCATACTCTTGACAGCAATCAACATATCATCCACATAAAGTAACAAAAAATAAATGAATCATCATCAAGCCTTTTTACATAGACACAACAATCATACTCACACCTTTTGTAGCCAATTCGGATCATGTAAGAGTCAAATCATTTGTACCACTGCCTCGGAGACTGCTTCAGCCCATAAAGTGATTTCTTCAAATTACAGACCAAATGTTCCTCTCTAGGGAGACTGAACCCTTCTGGCTGTACCATGTAAATCCGTTCCTCCAAGTCGCCATGAAGGAAAGTTGTCTTTACATCAATCTGCTCCAACTACATATCTGAATGTGCTATTAGTGTCAACATTGTTCTGATGGAAGTGTGTCTGACCAAGGGGGAGAAGATCTCATCATAGTCAACCCCTTTTCTCTGTGAGTAACCCTTGGCTACTAGACGAGCCTTGAATTTTTCTCCCTCCTTTTCTGATACTACTTATTTCTTCTTATACACCCATTTGCACCCTATTGCTCTCTTCCCCTCGGGAAGTTCCACCAACTCCCACGTCTGGTTCTTATGCAGAGACTTCATCTCCTCTACCATAGCACCCATCCATCTACTTTTCTCTTGGCTTTGTACTGCCTCCTGAAAAGTTGTAGGATCCCCGCTACTAGTAATAAGCGCATAAGAAACCAAATCTTCAAAACCATACCTGGTAGGCGGCTTGATATTGCGTTTGGGCCTGTCTGTGGCTATACTATGATGCTGCTGATCACCTGAGATAGAACGTTCTACATGCTGAGCATCCTCTTCTCTACCATGATTCTCTAGCTCCACTTGTACCACATGGTCATTAGTGCTACAGTTTTCTGGTACTTGTTTCTCTTCTTCCTGAGTACGCTGCAACATGGCTTTTTCATTAAAAACCACATCTCTACTGATCACCATCTTGTTTGCCTTCGGATCCCAGAGCTTGAAGCCTTTCACTCCTTTCTGATATCCCAGAAAGATACACTATCTAGACTTCGCATCAAGCTTCGACCTCTCCTCACTAGAAACATGTACATAGGCTGGACATCCAAACACTCTCAAACCAGAGTAGTCTACCTCATTGCCTGTCCACACCTCCTCTTATACTTGTTCATCTAGTGCTGCCCTCGGTGATCTGTTAATCAAGAAACATGCCATATTCACTGCCTTTGCCCAAAAATTCTTTGCAAGCCCTGCATTCAACCTGAGACACCGAGCTTTCTCGGCTATCGTTCTATTCATCATTTTCGCTACACCATTTTGTTGTGGTGTCTTACGGACTGTGAAGTGTCTCTTGATCCCATGCTGCTCACACAACTCCTGAAACTTTGAATCTGTGTACTCAGTACCATTATCTGACCTGAGGCATTTAATCTTCCTCCTTGTCTGGTTCTCTACTTCAACTTTCCACAGCTTGAACTTGGCAAACGCTTCTGACTTGTGCCGCATGAAGTACACCCAGACCTTTCGTGAGTAATCATCAATGAAACTCACAAAATACATGTATCCTCCCGTGATACTACACTAACTGGTCCCCAAACATCTGTATGGACATAGTCGAGAACCCCCTCTGTCTTGTGTGTGGCTGTCTTGAACTGCACCCTATTCTGTTTTCCAAGAACACAATATTTGCAAAAATTGAGCTTGCATGTTTTGACACCCTTCAATAGATTTTTCTTATGAAGCTCTATCATCCCACGCTCACTCATATGACCCAGCCGCATATGCCACAAGACTGTATTATCTGATTCAGACTCTACAGCAGCAACTCCACCTACAATTGTAGTACCCAGCAGTCTGTAAATATTTCCTACTACTTTCTGTCCCTTCATCACTGTCAGCATGCCTTTACTCACTTTCATTACTCCACTTATAGATTAGTAACTATAACCATTACAATCCAAAGTGTCCAATGAAATCAAATTCTTTCTTAGATCCGGTACATGTCTAACATCACACAACGTTCTAACCATACCATCAAACATCTTAATTCTAATATTTCCTATTCCAACAACTTTGCAAGATGCATCATTACCCATCAGAACAGAACCAGAATTTACTGACCTGTAGGTGTCAAACCAATCTTTGTTGGGTGTCATGTGATAGGAACATGCTGAATCCATAATCCAAGAATCTGTTAAACGATCTGAACTAGATAAAATAGAAAGCATATCACCGTCACCACTCTCTGAATCTTCTTCTTCCACTACGTTTGCAGACTTTGATGCACCCTCTTTGTCCTCTGAATCCCCTTTCTTGTTCTCTGGACAGTCCCATTTAAAGTGCCCCTTTTTTCCGCACTTGTAACACGAGACGGAGACTTCCTTCTTCTTCTTCCTCGACTTGGACCAGGCTTTATTGTTACCCGATCCATTCCGAGATTTGCTTCTTCCACGTTCCTGGTTACCTTTCACCACAAGCCCTTCACCTTGTGAAGCCTCATCACTGGCTTTCTTCCGCTGATGAAAACCTAACAGAGCACCTGTGACATCCTCCAACTCGAGGGTTTCTTTCCCCCACATCAGAGTCGTAACCAAATTCTCGTACGTAGGAGACGCCGGTAGGGAATTCAGCAACATCAGCGCCTTGTCTTCGTCTTCGAACTTCATATCAACTCGCTTCAGATCGTTGATGATCTGATTGAACACGTTGATGTATTGGGTAAAATCCGAGCCCTCTGACATCTTAAGACCATATAGTTTCTGCTTAAGATAGAGCTTGTTCGTCAACGACTTGGACATATACCGACTTTCCAGTTTCAACCAAACTTCCGCCGGTGATTCCTCATCCATGACGTGATACATCACTTCATCAGCCAGACAAAGCCTAATAGTCGCCACAGCCTTCGCTTCCAATTCTTTCCAATCCATGTCGTCCATTCCTGCCGGTTGTTTTCCGTATAATGCCTTCACCATGCCCTGCTGCACTAACAGGTCCTTCACCCTCCTCTGCCATAATTCGAAATTTCCAGTTCCGTTGAACTTTATGATGTCGAATTTTGTAGAGAAAATCCCAGACATTGTAGTCTAGCTCTGATACCAGTTGTTGTGATCGTGCAACAATTATGGTGAATAGTAAGGAATCAAACAATTAAGAAAGCAGGAGAAAATAAGACACAGAGATTTACGTGGTTCGGCAATGTGCCTACATCCACGAGAGCGAGTGACCGTTCTTTTTCATTATTCAAAGTAGGGTTACATCTTAAGTATTTATATAACCCTAATACGGACGTATTTACAAAAATACCCTTGTACCTTACCGTGGGTGCGTTGCCCCCGCACCCCTAACTAATCAGTGTCCCCTTTATACAAATCCCGCAAGGCAGATGCCGTCGCGGGCTCCGCCCCGCTCCGACATCTGCCTTCTTGCCATTATGCACACAACAAATATGAGCCACACATATTCTAACAGATGTTTTCTCTATTTTCATTCCCAAGACTACATAGGCTTCCCCCAAGTCTTTCATATCAAAACTTAGTAGATAAATAAGATTTAACATCCTTAACTACCTCCAAGTTTATCCCAAAAATTAGTATATCATCTACGTAGAGAGATAAAATCACACAACCAATATTACTATCTTTGTAGTATAAACATTGATTGCTTTCATTAATTTTAAAACCATGCTTTAGGATCACTAGGAGCTTGTTTAAGGTCATATAAAAACTTCAATAACTTAAAAACCTTTGTTTTTGTCCTTTTACCATAAACCCCTAAGGTTATTCCATATATATTTCTTCATCTAAATCCCCATTTAGAAAAGTGGTCGGGACATCCATTTGATGTATTACTAAGCTATGGATAGATGATAGGGCTACTAGTATTTTAATGGTAGTGATACTAGTCACAGGCGAGTATGTATCAAAATAATCTGTCCCTTTCTTTTGAGTAAATCATTTAGCTACCAATCTAGCTTTATATTTATCTGTACTCCTATAAGGTTGTAGTTTCTTCTTAAATACCCATTTACACCTAATAGCTTTGCTTTCAAGAGGCAATTCTACTATTTCTCAAGTATTATTTAGCAATATAGATTCAATTTCACTATTAATAGCCTCCTTTCATAAAGGTGCTATAGAGGACATAGCTCCTTTTTATGTCGTTGGCTCTCCTTCTACTGGAAAAGTAAAAAAATCCTTCTCCTAAGCCTTCTCTATTCTAGGTCTTTTACTTCTTCTTAACTTTGCATGTTGTTCTATATCTTTTTCTAAGGGAGCAATAGAACTAATAGAAGGTTCATCTTTAGTTGAAGGTGTTTCTCTTACTTGACTAAGCATTGTATTTTTAAAAGGAAAAATATCTTCAAAAAATGTAGCATCTCTAGATTCAATTATAGTATTGTTTGAAATTTCCTTAACTTATGAGTTAATAACTAAGAATCTATTAGCACTACTATTTTGGGCATATCCTATAAAAAAGGTGTCTATAGTCTTAGGACGTATTTTCTTTCTCTTTGGTTTGAGAATAGCAACCTTTGCTAAACACCCCCACATTTTCATGATTCTAAGGTTATGAACTCTTCTTCCCTTCCACTTCTCATGTGGAGTTTTCTCACTGTCTTTAAAATATACTCTAGTCAAGATGAAACAAGCACAAACTATAACTTCCCACCCACAAATTCTCAGATAAGCCGGAACTAGTAAATATTGAATTTATCATATCCATTAAGGTTCTATTCTTTCTTTTGGCTACTCCATTTAATTGAGGGAAATAAGGAGGAGTCATTTCATGTATTATTCCATGTTCTTCATAAAATGTATTAAGGTCAGTTAGAGTATATTCACCTCCTCTATTGGACTTTAGTCTTTTCACTTTTCTCTCTAATTGATTTTCAACTTCATTTTTATATATCTTAAACTTATTAAATACTTCATATTTGGTCTTAATAAGATAAATATAACAATATTTAGAACAATCATCTATAAAAGTCACAAAATATTTATTTTTAGCTTTTGTTGGTGGTCTACTAGAAGCACATACACCACTGTGTATAAGTTGTAAAAATTGGGTATTCCTTTCTACACTCTTATGAGGTTTTATAGTTTGTTTGTCTTGTACACAAAATTCACACTTATGTTTCAAATCTGCATGAGATTTGGGAATAAGACTGAGATCCATCGTCCTTTTTGATTTTCTTAAGACTTATGTGTCATAATCTTCCATGCCACACATTGCAAGATTCAACATTGAAAACCTGATGAAAAACTTCATTGACTTCTAAAAGTACATTCAATTCAAATAAACCATCACAAACATATCTTTTGCCAACAAATACATCATTCCTAGTTATCACAACTTTATTTGATTCCATTACAACCTTATAACCTCATTGGACTAAGGATGACCCAATAATTAAATTAATTCTAATTTCAGGAATATGTCGCACTCCTTAATAATCAATGTTTTTTCAGATGTCATTTTTATTTCTATGTCTACAATTTCAAGTATTTTGCAACAGAATCATTGCCTAGGGTTACACTACCTCCTTTTGATTTTTGATAGGTTTTAAGCATGTGACAATCAAAACAAACATGTATATTAGCCCCTGAGTCTGACCACCAATCTTTATTTTGATAGATAAAATTAACTAATGAAGTATTATTCTTAAAGGTGGGTTTGTTAGAATTATCTCTATCTATTAGCACATTGACGACTTGGGCTCTTAGATCTCTTTGATACTCTATAGTCATCTTTAGTTCTAGAATTCAAGGGCATAGAAATAGTAAGAGATATACAAATAACCTATATTAAATTTAAATACCAAATGTCAAAAAAATCTAGCTATTTGTATTTGTAACGCAATCAAGAAAGGTTTTTAAGCTATTGTAATAACTTTTGAAAAGTTCTTCTCAGTGATTTATTCCATTTAAAGCAAAACTGTTTTTTTTCCTTTTGTTTTCTAGCTTTTATGTTGTAGCTTCTTTTAAGGCTATGTCCAAATTTTTTTTTTCAACGAAACTGACTTTTTTTTTAAAATGTTGTAGCCTCTAAAAAATTGTTTTTTCAGAAAAATGTTATTTTTCCCTTCTTACTCAAAATTGTTTTATTTTCAAAAAAAAAATCTGTTTTGTTTTTGAAGAAAATTGTTACTATTTTTTTTTTAAACAAAAATTTAGTTTTTTTTTATTAAAAGAAAACTGCTACTGTTTTTTTTAGTCAAAAAAATCTCAGCTGCTTTAGAATGTTTTAAAAAAATCAAATAGATTTGAAGCATAAGTTTACAATTAGAATTAACAAAAATGGCTACTGAACTTATGGCCAAATCAACAATTATTAGAACTATGATGTGAGCAAAATAACTATGGATGTTGCAATCTAAAATTAGGAATAAAGCATGCAATTTAAATTAACACAAAAAATATATAAACATGTAATCTATATAAATCAAATAAATTGATTGAAATGAGAAGGCCTGAGACTCCGAGAGGTGTGTAATCGTTGTCCTAAAGTAGCTAAACCTCCTCACGTGAGAGTACTAATAGATACCAGCGACTTCAAGATTTAACTCAAATACTCGTAGCAGCATCTCCTTAATGGTCACATCCATGAGAAGGTTAGGGTGAACCTAACTCAAATCGAATTGCTCGAAAACAAAGATAATTGAGGATAATTGTTTAAGTGTATATATATATCTGTGTGTGTGTGTGTGCGTGTGACTGAACCCAATGTTGGAAAAATATGGATATAAAAGTTAAAGGAATATAGTGTGGGGGAGGAAAAAGTCTACTAGCGTAGGCTAGTATGGCCAAGCAAAGGTGAAATATATCTAAAGGTATATTACATAATGTTGAATTTTTTGTACACATAATGGTTTCTTAAGGCCACTTATATAGTCATTGGTTTAGTAACCCACACACATAGTCTTTACAACTTCTGACCGTTTGGCAATAAAATCATTTTTAAGATGAGTAATTTTTATTATTTAATATACACAATAAATGGGACAAAAATATGTAACTAAATATTCAAAAATTTTAAACTCAATTAAAGTAGAAATTCAATGAAAATTTTTAAAAACTTAATTTTATTCCTACACATGTTAGCATGTCTCCATTAGGAGACTTGAGGTGGCCCACATACCATATTAGTTTTTATGATAATATTATATTTATAAATTATACAGATAATTTTTAGTCAAAATCTGGTAATTGAGATTATGTCAACCTATCAATTATAAGATTGTGGTTATCAGATTAGTTTCAGAGTCCTTGATAGAAGGAACTTGATAAAGTCAATCTATCGAAATGATAAGGATTAGGGTCCCCGACTTGCCTATAAATAAAGACTTGTGAATGCAATCAAAAATACAGTCTATTCTGAACGTAGACCAAGTTGGAAACCCTTTTCCCAGACCTTCATAAAGTATTAGTGAGATTGCTTAGTTTTTCTTGTGATTGTTTTGAGGAGAAAACTTTCATTTAGGGGGGTGGATTGTAAGACCCCGTATTAAAATTAAATAAGTATAATATTATCTTAAGAGTTCTCCTAAGATGAATAAAATGATGGTAGAAACTTAGAATAATTGTTAAAATATGGATTATGAAGTTTAAGTTTCAAGCGTATTTGACTTTTAGAGTAAATTGAGTTTTGGAGATGTTTAAATTTGAGAAATGTGGCAAAATAATTTTATAATATTTTTAGGTTAAAATAAGGTTTCTATTGAATCCATAAGGTCGAAAAAATTAAAAGATGTTATATGAATTGTATTAGAAGTTTAGAAATATTTTAGAGTTAAAATTTATTTTAGAGATGATTTGGGTAGAAAAGAATTTGACATAACCTTAGTATTTTGGATATACGTTTTTATCTGTGTATCCCATTGATTTGAAATTCTTACCGTATACAATAGACTTTAAGGGCTACAAAATTGTATTTCACGACAATTTCGTGAATCGGCTTCTAACTAAGTTAAAATCGAGCTAGAAGTCAGGGACAGATTGTTATCCACACGCACACAGAAATTCTCTATTTTTCAGCATATAAATACACTAAGCCCGTGATCTAAAGAGTTTTTACCTATTTTTCAACCCCAAGAACCCTAGGAAAGTTGAGGAGAAGAAAATGAGGAAGAACATGCTAAATCTTGAAGGATTAATACGGGGTAATCACAAAGAAATATGTTACGATCAATATCTCAAGAATCGAGGTAGGGGTTTCTTCCTAAACTTGTTCATTGAGGTTATGGTTAATATATATGTATGTTTTTATTCTAAACCATATGTATATGTTATGAAATCATTATTTCTTGATTTCTTGCAACTCGTATTATGTCTTGAATGAGGTTATCATTTGATAGCCATAAAAATTCTCGTTCTTATTATCAAAATCCTAATTTCAAGAAATATAGATTTAAATCTTGATATTTCATTGTTCTTTATTTAAAATCTCTATTGTTTTATTTAAACAATAAAATTATATTTCTTGATGATCTCTTGCATATTTTCTTGAGTTGTTTTGGAAACATACCTGTGGGATTATGGTTCTTGGTTTATCTGTAGAATTATGGTTCTTAGTTTACCTGTGATTTGATGAATTGGTTTGATATTGTATCTCTTGTGTGGATATTTTGATGAACATAGGTGACCGTTGACCGGGTATCGTAGAGTGGGCAGATGTGTTTCTTACTCCAAGTGAATTTGAAGGTTCCCTACCACTCGTAGTGGGGTTGGTGTTTTGCGAAGACCAAATCACTATTCACTCACGGGTATCGAGGCTGAGGGCTAGTATACTATTCCTGAGTTGGATTTGTCACTACCGATACGTCGGTATACGTCCTTCCTAAAGTTGTGTATCCTTGCGAGGATTGGGTGTGTGTGGGTCAGGATACTCTTAATGTATGTATTTATGCTCAATCTTACTACATACTTGAGATACAATGTTGGTAATGGGAAGCTTAGATGGATGAAAACGTGGTAATGTTGGTTTTACTTTTTCATTTAATTTATTGTTACTATGTAAACTTGAGATCTGATGAACTGTCACTATTTTATTTCAAAAGTATATATGATATTTTTGTAAAATGAGACCGACCTGTTTTATATGTTTTCAAAACCTTGTTCGAGATTGAGAGGATTTTTCTACAGAGTTTAGTACTCACCCCTTACAAACAACATTTTTTTTAGATTATGGTCTAGAGGAAGAGCTCGGATTTAAAGAACAGGTTGATCTCGAGGCTGGAGAGGGTCAGTATGAGAATCCTGAAGTGGAGGATTAGAGATGTAGTTCTAATTATTATGCTTGGAGATATTTTTGTGAAACAACGTTTTAGTTAGTTTAATTATTCCGCTGCTAGATACTATTTGATTTTAAATTGTAAGTTGGAGAAGTTACATTGTTTTCTTGGCTTTAGTATTTATTATTTGTCAGATAGATGAACGGTTTATGATTTAATGATTATTGTAGTTGCTCTCATGATTGAATGATTTTTAGATAATAATGCCTTCCAGGGTGAATTTTGGGGCGTTACAGGTCTAACACTTGGTATCAGTGCAAATCCTTCTATTGAGTCGTTTGGCCTAAAGATCTACTTTAATATGCATGCCGATAAATTCTAATTTTGGATTACGCTTCATCTCAAAGTTTTGATCGTTGGCTTTGCTTTGCATATTTCGGTATTCATATACACGACCAGAAACTTGTATTCCATCTCCAATGCACATATATCATTGCATTTAGAATTTTCCTCTTGCTTTTGATGTCTATGTTTTATTCCCTTTTGATATCGGAGACAATTGATCATTTGCAAATTTGCACTTGATTATATTTTGTTCCTCCTATTTGTATTACATAAGGTTGTCATATTTTAACATTGAGTATTATAGTCCGTAGATTTTGAGGTGGTAATGGAGGAATGCATGTGAATTGATTGGAGCAAATTTCTAGGAACAATGGTTGATTTCAACACCCAGTTGCACAATCATCATTGGTCCAATTCGTTATACTAGAGAAAGTCATTATACGTTCTTGAGGTAGTCGTCATACAACAAAACTTTTTCGTCCCATGAGCTACTTGAAATTTGCCATTGGGAGTTAACAACAGTAATGACACTATACAGTCTATCACAAACATAGTTCCAGTTCAACACAATAATTGCCACAGTTTAGAGAATATGGAAGCATCAATTTTTGGTAGAATGATGCAAGAAGAAAAAAAATGAAAAGACAGAAGTTCAAGTATAGCACAATTTTGGTTTATCTGATTTAATGTTTAGATCTTGGGAACCATTTATTTTATAATGTTGGGTAGTTTTAATGTGACTTTTAAGGCTCAAATGGTTGAATTTAGTCATGAAGATTTTCCACTAACATTTGTATAGCACTATTTGCATGTGCTATACAATGAATGTTATTTGGGTTATTTGTGTGTCTTTAAACCTATTTGCATTGATTTGCGGATGATATTTTTAATAATATTAGCTTGCCTGTAGATTAGGTCTGCTTCTGGTATATGCATACTAAATTTGATAGAAGCATATTTAAGAAATAATTTGACATGAATTTAAGGATTTATTTATGTCATGAATTATGCCATATAAAGATGTCATATTGACTTATGAGTAGCCATAGCATCTAAAGTCATGTTGATTAGCGATTAATAAATTTTGATCACTTAAAGATTAAAAAAAATTGTTGGCATCTTCATATTGCAATTAAGTTTGTATGAGTAATTGCTTGGCCCCATGGGGAGGTAATTATTTTGTAATACTTAGTTGGAATAAGATAGTGAATTGGGTATTATGAGGATTATATGTCCTATGCCCACAGGTATGGGTTCTTTTCTTCTTAGTATTTTAAAATTTGTTAGTCTTATTATAAAAGTAATAGCAAATTTAATGCATGTTGTGACCACTACCCATACGAAGGTTTAAATTTTGCTACTGAATTTTACATTGGTTGATTCAGATTATAGTTAATGTTTCATAGCAATAATGTATGTATTTTTCTTGGTTATGCAGTTCTTTCTACCTATAATGATTCGTCTCGTATTCATTTCCTTTATGGTGATAATTTTTCCAACTGGAAAGAGAAAGTTCTCTTAACGTTAGGGTGCATGGACATTGACTTGGTGTTACATGTGGACGAACCAGTCGTCCTACAGAATCAAGCATGCCAAATGAGAAAGCTGTGTATGATCGATGGGAGCGATCAAATTGCTTGAGTTTAATGCTCATCAAGTCCCACATCAGCATAAGCATCTGAGGGTCAATTCTTGAGTGTGATAAGGTAAAGGACTTCATGAAGGCTATTAAGGAACATTTTGCAAGTTCTGATAAAGCACTTGCCAGCAACCTAATGAAGAAACTATCAGGTATGAAACACAACAACTCTAAATGTGTTCATGAACATGTCAAGGAGATGAGGGACATTGCTGCTCAACTTAAGTCATTGGAAACAGAGATTTCAGAGAGTTTCTTGGTTCATTTCATTCTCAATTCTATTCCTACGGAGTATGGACCACTTAAAATATCTTATAACACACAGAAAGAGAAATGGTCTATGACTGAACTCTTGACCATGTGTGTTCAAGAGGAAGAGAGATTGAAACATGAGAAATTAGAAAGTGCTCATCTAGCAACTCATGTTAAGAGAAATGTTAAGAAGGGTAAAGGTTCTCCTAAAATGAAGAAGAATGGAAAAGTATCAATAAAGAGACATGGAAATAAAGATGGATGCTTCTTTTGCAAGAAAAGGGAACACATGAAGAAAGACTGCACTAAATACAAGAAATGGCTTGAAAAGAAAGGTACTCTTTTCTCTCTTGTGTGTTATGAATCTCATTTTGTTGATGCTCCTAATAATACATGGTGGATTGATTTTGGTATTACAATTCACATTGCCAATATCATGCATGGATTTCTCAGCCTAAGAAAACCGAAAAGAAATGAATAAAGCATCTATTCAGGAAATCAGATGCGTTCACAGGTGAAAGATGTGGGAAGCTTTAGACTCATTTTAAAATTTGGTTTTCATTTAGATCTTGAAAATACTTTTTACATTCCATCGTTTTATAGGAATTTCGTTTCGTCTCAAGGCTTATGCCTTTGGGATTTAAATTTATTTTTGAAAACTCTCATTTTAGTCTTGTCATTAATGGTACCTTTATTGCTACTGGTAGTTTAGTTGATGGTTTATATAAATTTGATATATATTCCTCTTATGAGAGTAATTTGCTAACTTTAAATGGTGATGATATTGGCATAAAGTGTGACATTACTAAGGAGAATTCCTCTATGTTATGGCATAGGAGATTGGGACATACTCCATTGAAAGAATTAAGAGGTTAGTGAATGAGGGAGTCTTGTAGACTCTTGATTTTACTTATTTTGGTACTTGTATAGACTGCATTAAGGGAAAGTAGACTAACAAAACCACTAAAGGTGGTAAAAGAAGTTCTAAAATTCTTGAGATTATACATAGTGACATTTGTCGACCATTTCCTACACCTTAATTGAATTTTCAGATATATTTTATCTTGTTTATTGATGACCATACTACATACGTGTATCTCTACCTTCTTTATGATAAGGCAGAGGCACTAGATGCCTTTAAGGCTATAAGGTAGAGGTAGAGAAACAAAAATAAAGAGCGATCAAAATTGTAAGGTCAGATAGTGGTAGGGAATATTATAGGAGATATACAGAAAAAGGACAAATGTCATGACCATTTGCTAAGTTCCTTGCATAAGGCTGTAGCCGAAAGGAGGAACTGTACACTTATAGACATGGTGAGAAACATGATCAGTAATTATAATCTCCCTATATACTTATGGAGTGAAGCCTTGAAAATTTGTCGTGTATGTCTTGAATAAGGTTCCATCTAAGGTTGTTCCAAAACACCTTTTGAAATCTGGTATAGATGGAAACCAAGTTTAAAACATTTACACATATGAGGGTGTCTAGTTGAAGTGAGGGTTTATAATCCTCAATTAAAGAAATTGGACCCTAGGATAGTAAATGGATACTTCCTAGGCTATCCGGTAAACTCCAAAGGATATAGATTTTACTATCCCTCAAATACACCTAGAGTTGTTGAAGCTAGAAATGCTAAATTCATTTAGGATGGTGACAACAGTAGGAGTAATCCTCGTAATATTGAGTGAGAGGAATCATAGGATTTGGATACTACAGCCGTGAATAAAGATAGGTTGTTTGTTTTCCAAGGTATTGATAACAATATCCTTGATGAACAAACTACTTATGAACCACCACTACAAGAGGAAGTCAACTTAGAGCCTAAATCTCAAAATCTACAAACAATTGATGATGCTGTAGAATTAAGAAGATCCTCAAGAACAAGAAAACCAGCAATTTTTAGTGAATATGTTGTATACCTTCAAGAGTCTGACTTTGATGTTGGACCTAAGAATGATCCAAGCTCGTTTTAAGAGGCTGTGAGTAGAGAAGACTCCACACTTTGGTATGATGCCATGAAAGAAGAGATGAAATCTATGGTTCAAACCCAAGTTTAGGATCTCGTTGAGTTACCAAAAAGACAATCAGTTGTTGGTTGTAAATGGGTCTACAAGACCAAAAGGGATGAGTCCGGTAACATAGAACGATATAAGGTCAGACTTGTAGCCAAATGTTTTACTCAAAAGGAAGGCATCGATTATCATGAAACCTTCTCTCCAGTTTCACATTGTTATTGCTTCATATGGTTTTACAGAAAATATTGTTGATAAATGTATATACCTTAAGGTCAATGGGAACAAACATGTCATTTTAGTCCTATATGTGGATGATATTTTACTTGCAAGTAATGACTTGGGTTTGTTGCATGGGACTATGAAATTTCTTGTCCAAAACTTTGAAATGAAGATATGGGGGAAGCCTCTTATGTCATTGGCATAGAGATTCATAGAGACAGATCTAAAAGAACATTAGGATTATCTCAAAAGGCCTACATTGAAAAGGATTTGAAAAGATTTAGAATGAAAGATTGTGCTTCTATTGCAACATCCATTATTAAAGGGGACAAATTCAGTTTGGAACAATGTCCACAAAATAGTTTGGAACAAGAACAGATGAAAAACATACCCTATGCTTCGGCTGTTGGCAGCCTAATGTATGCACATGTCTACACACAACCTAATATGGGATATGCAGTAGGGGTGCTCGGTTATTCATAACAATATAATTTGTTAAGTAGTGTAAAAATATAAGTTATTGAACCTTTATTTCATAACACTTTGCAGTGAATCTGATGGGGTAAAAAAGGTTGTCAATAATGTCGTTGATATTCAAAACAATATAAAAGATTATCAAATACACATAAATATGATGGGATAAAAGTGTCAAATGCATCATCGTCCAAATCAGAGAAATCAAAAAGTTCAGAACCAAAAACAAGTAACAGATCTTCTAAAATTTTAATTTTGGCATATTCTAAATAAAAATGCTCTGTTTTTATATAATCGATTGCATGGAAATGATCAAGACAACGCAACATTTGATAATTTTCACGTTCAAGCCTTGATATGACCTCTTCATGGTTGTTTGCATTTTGTGAATTGTAAATATCAGCCGAATGGGCCTTTAGTACCACAAGTCCATGCCAACGACTAAATATTTCAAGGTCACAACGTTTGTCATATAACTGTCGCCATCTTAGTGTGGGTTCGATATGAGCACCTGAGGTGGATAGTCAGTTGTTGATCCAACAATTACATGTCCAGCATGATCGAATGGGTGATAAGGATTGATGGGCTCATGGCGGAATACACGCTTTCGTCCATGCCATGTGACACCACTGGAATTAGTATATGATTCAATAGAAGGAACTTTGTTCAGCGATGTTGATCTATCCGTTGAGCGTTCACGTTTGTTAGGCAAAGATGAACTATTTTAGTCATTGTATGAAGAAGAACCTTCATTGGTTTAGTTGTATTGTGTATGTGATGTGCACCTCTACATTTTGTTTGGTGATGATGCATTTACACAATTGTGAATGCTAGTGTATATATATGCTCGATTTGGCAATTTAAAATTGCAGTGAAAGGACATCACACTGCAAAGTTCGAAACTGATTTGACAATGATGCAAAATGACAATGAAAAAGTTAGGATACGACAACACACTAAATAGATTGATAGAGCCACAAGGTTGATTAAAGTAAATAGGACATCACACTGCAAAGTTTAGAACTGATTTGACAATGACAAGATGTGACAATGAAAAAGTTAAGATATGACAACACACTGAATAAACTGATAAAGCCACAATATTGATTAAAGTAAATAGGACGTAGACATAAACGTTATATGCTTAATAAGGTGGACACTAATTACATTTGTTAATTTTCATCATACATATACTCATATGATAGTTATTATTCATTAAACAATACATTAAATCGCTCCGTAGCTGTCAACTCCTTGTCAAATGTAGTTGCCACCATGTCAGATGTTATTTGGAGCATATAATATTGGAACTTACGCAACATTATCCTATTATTCTCCTTTCGTACATGTTTAACTACTGCTTCATACTTCACTCTATCCCTTTGCGGCATGATAAGTGAAAGTTTATGTGGCACCGGTATACCAAATGCTCTTAGATCTATGCATAATGAGTGTGATTCATTAGCACGAAAAACCCACTCTCGTTGGAATCCGGTGTAATACTCTTTTGGATTAAAAAATCTCTCACTCTTATAATCATCATCTTGCTCTTGTAATAACCAAACTGGTTCATGGCTACGACTGTTATCATTTGCTCATAGTCTTGAAGTAAACATAATGTGCAATACATTTGAACCACCCCGTATTATGTTTTTATAGTAGTTTCATTGTCTTAAATGCATCAGTGTTTAGTCACTTATTTTGTTTTATAAGCACATTTGTCAGCATTGCAGTAGTGTGTAGTCACCGTTATATTTGAGTTGATGGTCAAACATTGGAAAAAGAGTGTAGTTAGTGTGATTATACACTATTAGCTGTCAGCGTAACCACACACTAGTATGTAGTCACTGTGAGTATACACTAATACGTCTACTACATTGAAGTTACTAAACCCTTATTCACCATGATTCCTAGTGATTCATGTCCGTGATATATTTCACAGTATTAAGGTTTTTGGCAGTAAACTACTGTGTAGTCACAAGAGTTTGATTGTGACTAGACACTAGTGCATTGAAGTGCAATGTAGGTCTTCATTAACATGTACTGCTGAACAAGAAACAATTACAACATGACAATTGCATCATTGTCATTCATTGTGACTACACACTGCGTTAATGTCAGTCATTATGATTACACACTGGTTCAATGTCAGTCAGTGTGACTACACATTGTTATAATGTCAGTGTTTGTGACTACACAATGCTCTAATGTCATTCATTAAGGCTGTAGATAGACATACTCACATTTATAATTTGCCTCTAAGTTTGAACTCATATGCAATGTTCAATGTACATAATTCATCTCTAACAATGAATTATAGTCCGAGAACGGTGTTTGAAACTCTGGGTTATCATTGGGCTTTAGAGGATGAGCTCTTTTACCCAATGAATCCTTGCTTAATGCTATTCACTAACAGCTAGAAACACAATTATAGCGTAATGGTAATATCGCTTGATGGAAAGAGAAAATTTAAGCTTAGATTTACGTTTTTGCAACATAAGAAGGTCTCAACAAGTTGTCATTGCTATGCATACTACCACTCCTCAAGAATTAGAGCGAGCATTATTTTGCATTCAAGTTGAGAACAATCGAATGTCAATTTTTTGCAATCGGTACAACCTGCGCCATATTGCAAGCGACCATGCTGCAGAAAGAAGGATACAAGAAGCAATTTTAAGCTTCCAATTGAGTGGAAAAATTGGATGTTTTTCTGATTATTACCTATCTGACAAAGATAAAGACCCATGAAGAAGTGTTGTGCAACTCCTGTGTTGTAACATCTACACTTCGGTCATCATACTTGTGTTTGCAGTATGTTTCTTTATTATGTTTCTATGAAATATGGTGTACTACTCCAGTCCGTATTGTCCATCTGGATTTCAACAAATTATGTTATGTTCTTCAAGAAACGTTGGTTAGAGTATTTGATAACTAATTTGAAAGGTAGTAATGAAATTACACTATATGAAACTATGAACCCAAAGATTTTTTATATACAACACTAATAGACACAAATTATATACAAAAAATCAAAAAAAATAGACTACGTCCCACAAGGTGGTGGTCTCCTTTGTCGCTTGGGCCGTTGTCCATTAGAAGGAGCCGGTATATCTTGAGCGACTCCACCATCTACTGGATCATGTGCATGGTGGGTAGGACAATCGACTTCATGGCCATCTTTGCCTTGACCTCTGTGTGACAGTGATGGCTCTTGTGTAACTCTTTCATCTGGAACCTCAGCATCATTGGAATAGTCCTCATATGGAATAGGAGTGATAGGCCGTGTGGGCAACGGTGTAGCCATATGTGGAATACAAGCTACATAGGGAAGTGATATAGCTGTCTGGTCTAGAATAGGTGACATATCTCCTGTAGCCACTGGCTCCGGTCAAGGTGTGAATGGAGATTCCGATGCATCAACATGTGGTGAGGTAAGTGGTGGACCACAAGATGTAATTGTAGGATACTCAATCGATGGTGTAGCGGCATGGTCAACGACAGGTGTAGAAAGACAGTAATCAGAAACTGGGACATATGTGGTAGGTGGATAATCTCCTGCAGTTTGGGGAACATATGCAGCCGATAGGCCTATCTGTGATGACGTTGAAGCATTATCCACAACCGGTGGGGACGTATGTCCATGTGTGCGTGTAGTTGGACATCGTGGAATGCGTACACCACGCTGGCGTGCATGCACTGGTGCTGCAACTACAGGCTAATGCATGTATGCCGGTGGTTGCACAAGTCTTCGATGCTCAGAAAGAGATGAAAAACACTTGTAGCTTAGATCCCCCATCTGGTTGATGGCCGACATAGTGTTGGCCAAGTCATCCCATTATTATAACTATCCCTCTTAGACACTGTCATACCATCGATTTGTAGGCCTATATGCATAGTGACATCCTGAAGAGTGATGGTGGCCTCACCCACAGGAAGATGAAATGGGAGTGTCTCCACACACCATCTCTCGACTAGCACTTTGATGAGAGCATGGACCAATTGCTTGGACGCAATCTTACGCCTCCCGTAAAATCTAGTTGTAACCAAATGACGAAGGACGTGCTCATCCGTGGCATATAATTGTCGTGCGGTGCGGTCACTGCACCTACAATGCAAAGGAGAGGGATCTATGCTCTACCATATATAGTCTGATTGATGCTCAAACTGTAACAAAAGAACATAGTGGTCTTGTGGATCAGGATATACTAACTATCGCCCATCTGTGTCCATGACAAAGAACTAAATTAATCTACAAAAAACAAAATACAATCATGAATTATAACGAAAACATCCACAATCATATATTAATAAGGTAACATTTCTAACATCCAACATATCATAATGATATAATTTCAACAAATATGTACTTATCAGCCCGTGTACTAACAAAATATTACAATATAAGCACATCATAAGGTCCAATACATACTTGATTAAAACATAGGACAACTTAACAATCTCACAAAATAACTTAAGACTATCTAGTGAAGGGATGCTAGAGCCCGCGTATTTATGAATAAATACTTCCGACGATTGTAACCCACTTCGTCGCACAGCCCACAATATATCTGATTACGATCCTCTGGCGAAAAGTCCATTTCATTTTGTATGCACATCGTCAGTAGCCGACCAACCAAATCTCAACGTTGGTTAAGATTAGGGAGTAATTTGGGACGCGGAAGATCATCCCAATAATGTTCATGCTCAGGAGGATACATTTCAAGCTTTGTTGCATTAATGGTTGATGGACATCTTCTCGTTCACCCAACTTAATTCCCGCCTCACCCATTTAAAAATTCTGACTCAGTAAATTATTAGTTGAGTACCCTCCATAAGTTGCAAAGCCATTTATTTGGTGGGTGTATGAATACTGCCCAGACTCATCCATTACCTAAATCTCCACAGGAGCTAAACATTCACCCGTCAACCTGAAAGTTGAAAATGTTGATGTTCCTATCTCTAGCCTAAGCAACTCAGTGTAAGATATGGTAGTTATTGTTAGGCAACCTCCGGTCTGACTATCACCTATGCCAATATTAATGTCCTTTGTCTCCAAATACAAAGCAATACTAGCAATGCTGGGATTGTCAAGTACCATATTAACCACAGAAGTCACAAGTTCATCATTCACAATTTCCTGACTGACATATGTATTCATGTTTGGTCTTGCTCCAAGTGTAAATGGATATCTATATGTCAACTTCAACTTGTTATGCACTCTGTCCAACCCCATTAAAGTGTAAATTTTACTCAACAACTTCGACAGTTTTGTGTCACTATTAATAACAATTCTACTTTAGGAGGACAATTATATGAAAAACCCTCCGATGCATATTCCATGTGTCCACCACAATACAACAAAACTGTAACTTGTTTCCTCTCCATTTCAAGCAGTTTTCGTCCTGGAATTAGTATTGAATTTAGAAAAACTTGAGGATGGATAGAAACAGTTAATACTTGAGGAAAAATATATTCATATTTAATCAAAGTCCTATGTGAATCTACCGCAGGCGACCTAGAAACATTTGATAAAATAAGAAACCTACGAGGATAAAGTGTACTGGTAGGAAACTAAGAAAGATAGAGATCCAACCTTTATATGGAAGTTTGAAAAAATAATCCCCAAAAGATGGTATCTCGTAACATGTTATCAAGTATTGAATCAGAAGTCAAACATGTTATCAAGAAAGCAAACAATGTATCCGATTTTTTTGGCTAACAAGACAGTAATTGACTTACATTTACAACTCTATCACAATTATCAAGACTATCCAACTGAAGGATGACAATACTAGAGTAACTTTATAGCATTAATGAACATGCTTATTTTGAGGAAAAATGTGTTGCTTGATAAGTAAGAGACATAACTACATTGTTTCGATTGAGAATGAGAGAGACATATAATATGTTTAATATGAATTATTATATTCTTTTAAAGTAAAATTTCAGTTTCATACAGATATTGAATTAGAAAGGACGTAATGAGAAAGGAATGAATGAGTACGTAACAGAAGTGAGATTGAAGCAAATTAAGTTAACACAAAACAATGAACCAATTCTCAAACAATTTATGAAAATTTTAGGTTATCCAATTTAAAGGTATTCTTAATTATTATTATATATATTTTTAAATGAGTTGATTTAAGTACAAAAGTTGAATTACAAAGGAATAATTGAGTTTTTAACAGAAGTTGAAAAAGACACAAAAGATTTTGTTTAATTACCAACTAATAAATTTTTCAAGCAACAAACAAAGCATTAGAAATATTTGATTCAATTTTAATCCCAAAACTCAACCAAGGGTTATCGCTAGATAATTATGTACAAGTAAATACATAATTTATTTGATTATTAGATTAAATTAAATTTAAATTTAGAATTGCCATAGAATTAGAACAAATTAGCCTACAAATTTCACAAACTCTATTCAACACCCAAATTGAAAACCCAATTTGAAAATAAATTAGGCTAAAAATTTCACAAAATAAATACTCAATAATAATCAACTCAACATTTAAATACTCAAATCAACTCAATAATTCAATATTTAAAATCAACGCAATAATCAAATATTTCAACTCAACTTAATAACTCAATAATCAACTCAATAAGAATCAACCCAATATTTCAATATTTTAATAGAATTTCAATATTTCAATAATTTCATAGAATTTCAATATTTTTCATTCAATATCTGCAGAGAATTACTGGTGGTGGTGGAGGCGTTGTCAAAGCAATGGTGGAGGAGCAGTGGAGAAGCAATTGAGGAATGTCTGTGGGTGGGTGGTGTTGCGGGTTTGTAAAGGTTGGGGGTTTTGGGAATTTTCGAAGGTGGAAGTGGTGGTGATGATTTCTGCAGCTTACTGGTTGAGGCTAGGACTACTAGTGTTGGTGGTGCTGAGGTTGGGGGTATCAGATGGTGGTTGGGATAAAAGCTCATACAAAGTATATCCCATGTACAAAAAACATGGAAGCAAAAAGAGTGACAGTCGGATAAGCATACGGTCACTCATTCATCCCCAAAATAAAAGAACTAAACAATTACAAGTGCAATGCAACAACGTAAAAAAAATAAAGCCCAAAGGGTAAAGTGTGTTTGTCTTAATTTACGTGTATTTTGACTAATTTTTTTTGATTTAATCAAACACATTCACGGTGAAATTAGAGTATTTACAAGAAATTAATTCCTAATGACCTGATCTCATGAATTTGTTTTGGTAAAATTGATCTTCGATTTAGTAAAATTGTTTACTTTTTTTTTTTACCAGAAGTAAAATTGTTTACTTCCAAAATATAAAATTAAAAAAAAAAAAGGATTTGTATTAAAATCCCACGCGCAGGGAGTTGTGTCCACTTAAACGTTTTGTGGGGACTTTATTACTTATTTATTTATAGTAGCCGGGCCGTGTGATGTACGGGATTATGATTTGTATTTTTTTAATTTATTTATTTTATTACTTGAGGAGTTAAATAAATAATTATATTTAAATTTTTGGGTGAAAAAAATAATTTTTAAAAATTAATGTTTAATTATTGAAGAATTTTGAGATAGTTACTAATGACACATGACAGCGTCTGATCGGAGGAAGACTTAAGTTTTGAATTTAAAAATTTTAAATGATGAACTGAAAATTAACCGGGCTAGGCCCGATTAATCAAGAAAGACCCATGTCACCTCGGAGCCCTAGTTAAGGAAAGTCAAAGTCAATGAGGAGTCCAAGGGGGACACCCCAATGGGGTCCTTCCCTCCTTTGTCCCTTGCTCATTCTCCTGCACAACCTCGTGGAGTCATCTGCCTTCTTGACTCTGTCACTCTAATTCAAGTCCAGCACCCACCAATTCAAGTCCAAGCCCAGGATTCTCATCCAATTGAATAGGAGCACGAGGGAGAAAAAATTGGGATACGCACGGAGATTTGATCTTATCTTGATTGAACTTACCAAAATAGTAGAAGCCCTCTCCCTCACATCTTCGCCTCATTGCCATACTAAACTTATATAATGTAAGCTCTCTCCACAAGGAGAAACATGTTGACATGACTTTGAGACCTATACAAGATCTCTACACACACTACACCTCCCTGCACACATTGCTTCTCTCTCCTTACCATTGTAATACTCTCGGGGCATACTCTTCTAGAGATTTTATCCATCAATAAAACATCTCATGCCACCGTTGTCGTTCCCAAGAGTGGAGTAGATCACTCGGACTGAACCACTATAAATCTGTGTGTTGATTCTCTTATTTATTATTTTGCCCTTGATTGCCTATTTACTGCTCATTAATTGTGTCTCTTGATATACTCGACTGTTGATTTTGCGTAAAGTCAATATATGCATCATCAATTTGGCGCCGTCTGTGAGAAACGACTAGTTTTCTATTCTCTTTCAATCCATGACAATCACTACTAGATCGATGAGTCAACAACTAAAAGACAACAACCTAGCCCACCGAGAGGAGGCTCTGCCTCCCTTCGCAACCTCGGAACCCTCTACTACTGCGACTGGAGAACATCAACAACTTTTATAAACTATGTAACTGTTGATAAAATAGAATCAACAAATCATTCAGTTAATGCTCACCCAAGAGGGCATTTCCCCTCACCCTATAGGAGGAGCCCCACTCCCTCCAATGGGGGAGGAGCAGCAACCCTTCCCTTTTGAGCGTCAGGCAGCCCCTCATCATGGAGGACCTCGCCAGAATGCCCCAATGCCACACCAGGGCGCCTCTTACCCAACGATCCCTCCTTAGCGCGCAGGGAGTTGACGTGTTCCCCTACACACGTACCTGCGCAAGAGTACGAAGATGGAGAAAGCCAATATAGTGACCCTGAAAGCTGGTATCACCACCTGGCTCAGGATGTCCCTAATCAATGGGATGAGAAGATCAAAGAGGTGCAAAACTAACTTGGTAATGCCCTCAAAGCCATCAAGGCACAGGCGCCCGAAAACGTGGACTATTTGGTAAGACGCACTGATACACCATTTGTTATTGATATCGTTAATCATCTTTTACCCTCGAAGTTCAAGATACCCACCATCAAAATTTTTGAAAGTACCAAAGACCCCTTCGACCATCTCGACACATATAACTCCCTCATGTAACTACACAACGTGCCTGAGAAGATCATGTGTAGAGCCTTCTCCACCACCTTGAAGGGGTCTACTAGCCAATGATTTGCAAAGATCAAGCCCTTTTCATTTCACTCTTTTGCTAAGTTGAATAGATCCTTCATCTCCCACTTCATTGGGGGACACCGACATCAGAAATCAGTGACTCACCTGCTCACCATCAAATAGGACAAGAATGAAAGTCTTAGAGACTACCTCGCCCGCTTCAACGAGAAGGCTCTCTAGATTGAGGAGTCAAATGATAAGGTAGCTCTGGCCGCCTTTATCGTTGGCCTTCGCACCTCCAGTTTCATGTTTCGTCCTCAAGAAGCCACCATCCAGCATGCCCAAGTTGCTATCAAGGGCACAAAAGTATATGAATGCCGAGGATGTCACCAAGGCCAGACGAGGTAAGTCCTCCCATGGGGGCGAAAAGAGGAAGGACATCCACGAAGACAGGAGAGAAATAGAGAACAAGAGGAATAGGACAGAGAAAATCTTTGCCAAGGACCGCCTTAGTCCCCTACCTCTGAGAGAATGACAAGCCTTCACACCGCTCAATACTTCCATGGAGCATATCCTGTTCCAAATACATGATGATCCTACGCTCCGTTGGCTCGAAAAAATGAAGTCCGTCCCAAACTACAGAAATCCCAGTAGGTAATGAAATTTTCTCCGTGAGCACGGTCATGATACTGACGACTGCTTCGATCTTAAAAGACAGATCGAGGAACTTATACAACGTGGCCATTTGAGGCAGTACGTTGTTGACAGAGGATAAGCCCCGCCACTTGGTCGGGATCAGGATGACAGAGAGCGCCAACAACCTCTCGAAGAAATCCAAATGATCTCCTTAGGGTTAGGAGGAGAAGGTGATTTGAACTCCACCAACAAAGCTCAGCCCACCTATGGGACACCGAGCACCTGAAGATTTATCTATCCTTTATTGTTTTAGCTTATTTATTATGTTATTTATTATCTTATGAAATAAAATTCTGTGAAGATTATTGTGTACAGAATTGTCTTGTTTTCCTAAAATTTACAAACAACTTATAAAAGTCAGAACATGGATTAACAACAAGGTGTAGACAAAAATACAACAATTGTCATACTTTCAACGATCAGTCATTGCTCTATGAGCCACAACCACTATAATCAAGGCTCTCCCCGTCACCAACTACTATTGGTGTCTCATAGGGGACGAAGCTAGAAAAAGTCACAGTGGCCCTCTCATTAAACGCCTAACTTCAGGCGCCCAGTAGTAGGCACCGCCCAGGCTAGCACCTAGGTTGGCATCACCCATGTCAACAATGCCCAGGCTGGTTGTCGTCCACCTTCTACACGCCACCCAAGAAAGGACCTCTTCGCTCCTTGCACCAGCGTCCCTCGACTTTCATGTCCAGCGATGCCCAGCTCCCCTCGACATCCGTACCCAGCGACGTCCGTATCCAGAGCTCCTTGGCGTTCGTAACCAAAAATGCCTAGAGCCCCTTGAAGTCCGCGCCCAGTGACACCCACGCATCTAGCACTTGGCCCCAACAGCAGGCGCCCAACACTAGGTGCCAGCACCACCAGACGCCCTCCTCGTCTCCTCCATCTCTATGGAGCAAATCTCTACCCTAGAGCTCTCTCAAGTGCTACTCGAAGGTCAGCCTCAATTGCTCAGTGGCAACCTTTCGTACATACTGCTCGAGCCCTAAAAGATGCACGACATCCATTTGTGCCTATCGTGCAAGCTCTGCGATATCTTCTCGTGTCTACCGCTCAAGCACCAACTGCTCTTGAACAACCTATATCTTCAACTTCGCACTCTCTCGTTAGTTGCAAAGAAGCTTGGCTTAAGACTCTACTCTTGCGCAATTAGTCACCACCTTGTAAGCCTCTGCTACGACAGTCATTTCTCGAGTTATATATTGCTCAGCCAATGACTCTGTTCTCGAGAGCACAAGTAGTCACTTTGTAAGTCTCTATCATGGGAGTCATCCCCGAGACTATACGTAGCTCGACCTCAGCTCATGCGACCCCCTTATAGGATGTCCACAACATTCTGTCTGGAGGTCTTGAAATCAGAGACAAGGTCAAAAGCCACCCAATCCCTTTTTGGTGCCTTCCAAGGTAGCACATAGCCCTGGCGCCGCCCAGCGCCTGGCGCCCAACTGTCCCTATCACTTAAAAACGCCGCCCAACAACTTCCACACTAGCCCAAGGGGTGCCAGTAGGCATCGCCCAAAGGAAAGGAGGCCAAAAGAGAGAGAGAGAGAGAGAGAGAGAGAGAGAGAGAGAAGGGAAGCAGCAGGGCGTTGCCCAAAGGGAAGGGGGCCAAGAGAAAAAAAAAAGAAAGAAAGGACAAGGAAGCCAGCACCCAGGAGGCAGCGCCCAAGGGAAAAGAAAAAAAAAAGAGGGGAGAAGGGCCAGCGCCCAAGAAAGAGGGAAAAAAAAAGGACAAGGGAGTCAGCACCAAAGAGGCAGCGCCTAAGAAGAAAAGAAAAAAGAAAAGGATAAGCGAGCCAGTGCCCAAAAAGAAAGAAAAAAAAAAGAAAGAGAGATGGGTCATGGTAGGAAGTGCCCAAAAGAAAGAAAGAAAAAAAAAAGATGGGTCATGGCAGGCGGTGCCCAAAAGAAAGAAGTTAAAAAAGAAAAAGAAAAGAGAGAGATGGGTCGTGGCAAACGGCGTCCAAAAGAGAGAGAGAAAGAAAGAAAAAAAAAAAAGAGAGGGTCATGGGAGGTGGCGCCCAAGAAGAAAAGAAAAGAAAAATAAATAAATAAAGAGAAAGGAGGGCCAGCGCCCAAGAGGTGTCACCCAAGGAAGAAACCAAGAAAAAAAAAGGGGGCAGCAGGCCAGCGCCTAAAAAAAATAAAATTTAGTAGAGTCCCCAAAGATGAAAAAGCACCGTAAGAGCAAGAAAACTCCTACTCAAGTGAAGAAGAATTACATGCCCTCAACCCCTTCTTCTCACGAAAAGTCAGAAGTTTGGGGGCATGGAGGACAAATGATGAGCTCAAAATTAATCGGATTAGGCTTGATTAATCAAGAAAAGCCCATGTCACCTCTGAGCCCAAGTTAAGGAGGAGCCCAAGTCAAGGGAAGCCAAAGTCAAGGAGGACTCCAAAGGGGACACCCTCAAGGGGCTACCCCAAAGGGGTGCCGCCCAAGGGGATCCTTCCTTCCTTTGTCCGTTGCTCATTCTCTTACGC
Source organism: Ilex paraguariensis (assembly GCA_963454935.2). Classification (NCBI taxonomy): domain Eukaryota; kingdom Viridiplantae; phylum Streptophyta; class Magnoliopsida; order Aquifoliales; family Aquifoliaceae; genus Ilex; species Ilex paraguariensis. Next base: position 57,956 of record CAUOFW020001404.1, read on the forward strand.
AAATCTCGTGAAGTCCTTCGCCCTCTTGACTTTGTCACTCCAATTCAAATCCAGTACCCACCAACTCAAGTCCAAGCCTATGATCCTCTTTCGACCGAATAGGAGCATGAGGGAGATAAAATCGGAATATGCATGGAGATCTAATCTTATCTTGATTGAACTTACCAAAATAGTAGAAGCCCTCTCCCCCATGTCACCGTCTCACCGTCATACTAAACCTATATAATGTAAGCGTTCTCCATAAGGAGACACACATTGACATGTCCTTGAGACCTCTACAAGATTCCTACACACACTACATCTCCCCTACACACATTGCTTCTCTCTCCTCACCATTGTAATACTCCCGGAGCATACTCTCCCAGAGATTCTATCCATCAATAAAACATCCCAGGCCATCATTGTCGTTCTCGAAAGTGGAGTAGGTCACCCAAACCGAACCACTATAAATATGTGTGTTGATTCTCTTATTTATTATTTTGTCATTGATTACCTATTTACTGCTCATTAATTATGTCTCTTGATATATTCGACTGTTAATTTTGCGTAAACTACTAATTTGTGCATCATCACTAAATTCTAAGAAAAATGAAAGGTAGGAGGAAAGGCTTTTCAAGCAACCCTCCCACCTAATTTGATTGTTTTATATATATTAGTAATGCACGACGTGCGTTACACGTAAAAATATTTAAATAACAAATTTTTATGAGAAATTTAAATTGTATATGTAATTAAATTGAATCATAAATTATATGTGGAATAATTAATTCTTATTTTAACTATTGCTAAACTTAATTATTGATCTATTATATTCCTATTTGAGTATCTAATTCGTCATTTGTTTAGATATCTGTATGACCTATTAGACAATTTTCTATTTTTTTTAACAATGAAATTGTATTGTAAAATTATCATTAATGAGCATTTGCACATCTAATTATATTATAAATTACATGTCTTGTAAAAGAGGTTAATTTAATTCCAATACTATTGTTTGTATTATAATAATATGATATTGTTGCATATCAAAAAAGTAAACATGACATATTAATGGTAGAATTCAATCCGACAACAACACACACAAAGTAATAGAAATATAGAATATAAATTGAAATTTATTTCATCATATAAATATAAACATAGATATAGAAAATGTATCAAAGTATAGTACTAATAAATGAGTACAAAAAATGTTATAATTCAAATATTATTAATGAAAGAATCCAAAATAACTTAGAAGTCAAATAGGTATAAGAAAGAAAAAGTGGATAAAAACAATAAAGAATTTGAAGTCAAATATTGTTAATAAAAGAGTCCAAAATAACTTAAAAGTCAAATAGATATAGAAAATAAAAATGGGATGAAAGTAATATGTGGATATTATTGATTTTATAATAATAATGAAGGATAAAATAGGAAATTAAAAGTTTTCACAGATAATAAAATTTATAATATATATAAGTAGTATAGATATAGATAGGTAGGTTTTTTTTATTTTATTTTTATAGATTTTCTCTTTTTCTCCTTCGCTAATCCCTATTTTTCATTTTTAATCTATATAATAAAATAGAAATGTGTTTGAATTTTATGCTAGTGGGTTAATATCCCAACACCTCACTAAGTAGTGAATCAATTTTCAAGTGATATAAAAATTCGATTGAAAACTCTAATTTAAATTCAATACAATTGTTGGGCAGGTACTTTTTATTTGTCAAAAAATTAAATTTTTAATCTGAATATCTGATTTAATTCGAGTAAATTAGAACTAAATTTGGAGTAAATTAATTTTAAATTTGTATCAAATTTATATATTTTATCTTATCTTATCTATATAATATTACAGTTAGGTCACTATTTTGAACTTTTATAAGGGAGGAGACGGTGAGATTCAAACCCAAAATCAAACGGTTCAATGGCAGTTTCTCTAATATTTCAGTTAATAAGTTACATTCTTAGTTTATTAAAACACAATAATAGTTAAGATTAATTCAATTTTAATTTCTAAAAAGTATCATATTTTATGCACGGCTCTCAATGTCAGACAATTCAACTAACACAATTCTCAATGTTAGGCAACTCCACTAATTCACACATACCTCTCTTTTATTTTTCTCTTTATTTACTTTAATTTTAAAACATAAAATACTATACTATCAATATTCGATTTTTCATATTACATAATGTCAACTAGAGTTATTTTGATTCGAATTTGTCAAATGTAATTTAAATTATCCAAGTTCAGATAACCTATTAAAAATAGAGTAATATTTGAGGGTTATTGGATTAATACCAAATTTTAATGTTTAATAGGGTTCACAGTCAATGCGAAAATCATAGTGACTTAAATTGACAAATTAAATCTAAAAAACATTGTTCAAATAAAAAAATATTATTTAAATTATTGAATTAAAAACATATTCTAATATTTAACTAAGTCAAAATAACATTGCTTAAATAGGTCCAATCAACTATGATTATTACCCAGTGTTTGGTTTGAGGGAAAATGGAGAGGATGAAAAATGGAGAGTGAAAAATAGGAGGGAGAGATTGATTTTCTACCGTTTGGTTTCGAAGGAAAAATGGGAGAAAAAAAAAATTAGATGGAAAGGCCATCTTATTTTGAAGAAAAAATAATCTGTCCGATTGTGGGAGAAAATTGAAGAAAAAATGGGCCATTTTAAATTACAGTGCTTTAATTACTTATTTACCCACGTCAAAATTCTGCACTGTCTGACTCTTCCACGTGTCCAATTTTACACCACATTCCATTTGGTGGGGCATTTGACTTGTTCATGTGAGCTGTAAAACAACAACTTACTCTTTTTATTTTTTTAACATTTTCAAAAAAAAAAAAAAAAAGTTATAGGAAAAAAATGTCTACCAGTGAAATATATAAGGGCATTATAGCAATTTTGTGAGGGTAATATGATAAATTGAAATTTATGTGTTTTCTTTCTTTTCATTTTTTCTCTAATCTCTTTCTAAATTTTCATCCATATACCAAACAAATAAAAAATATATTTTTCTTATTTTTTTCTCTTCAGCTTACTTTCCCTCATACTAAAAGGACCATAAGTTTTGTGCGTCGTGTGTGCAGTACGTTTTTGAGAAAGACACGGCAAGAAGCCAAGCGCAAGAGGGATAGTTTTTTAGAGGATCAATGCAAAGGTAAAGTCGTACAAAGAGAGCTTAAGACATTGTCAAACTCACAGTTACAACAAATCATTCGGCCTCTCTCTCTCTCCCTGTGTTGCGTGTGTCTGTTGAAGCAAACTAACAACATAATCCTTAGCTACACAACTGTTCAGATGCAAAGACAACAAGAAAGAGACTGGAACAGAAGATGCCTCGGTAAAGAGCGATACTCGGTACCTTTTAATCTACGATTCAGTGTCTGGGTTTTAATCCCGATAAACTAAAAGAAAGGAAAAAAAATATCAAAAAAAGTGAGAAAATTTTTATATATAATTTAACCTTGAAGACCAAAAGAAATAGGGTTTTGATAGGGTATGCACATTAGCAAGTTGGCCCTTCCATAAAGGTCCAAACCAGACCCCATCCCTTCTATCTTTCACCAAGAAAAATCCTCGAAGCAAAAAAGCACCATTCATTCATGGCCACTTCTTCCAAAACAGTCAAAGATTGTGATATGCTGAGAGAAATAGAAGGTGATGAGAGAGAAACAGAAGAAGAGGAAGAGGAGGGAGAAGGCGAGAAAGAAAAAGAGCAGGCGGAGGAAAGAGATTGTTTGGAACTGAGTTTAGGGTTTGGAACAGCTTGTGGTAAGTTACTAGGGCATGGATCAAACTCATCTTCAGCTTCTTTTGCATCACCCTCTTCTTCTTTCCCATCACAACAAGCTCAAAAACAATCTGGGTCATGGTTAGGGTTAGGAGTAGGATTAGGGTTAGGGTTTGAAAATATGGGTGCGAGTGAAAAGGGTGTGGGTTCGTCTAGTAAATATCACAGATTCTGGTGTGAACATCATCGTGGTCTTGCACATGATGATCATGATGGTATGCCATCACCATCATCATCATCACTCACACTGTGTCCACCACCATCATTATCATTATGGCCACTGCACGTAGCTTCAACTAGCTTTCTTGGTCTTCATGGCCTGCTAGTGCCAGTTCCAGCTGATACCCATCATTACACTCAAAGACCACAGTCTGGATTGTGGTTTACTCTCCGCTCCTTAATCAACCGGTAACATTTTTGTACTTACCTATATACCTGTAATTTTTTTTTTTGGTTTATGATTATATCACGAGTTATATGTATATATAGATGTGTATATAGGTATGGATTCAACTATGGAGCCATAAGAGATAAAGTATTGAAATTCATTACAATTCTTTTGGGTTTAATTACAACATATCCAACAAAGAATGAGTTAAAATAGGTCATAGACAATTATAGCATTAAGTCATAATTTTATTCTTATTTTATAGTAATTTTAGTATAATAACCACAAAATTAGTACCATACCATAGTTGAGTCCAAATAAATAAATATATGGATATCTATCTAATATTAAATCTAAGAAGTGTAATTCTCGATTTATAAAAGTACAGTAACGATTAAAATTGATCAAATTGTTATTTATTTTAATTTAATCGTACAAGATTCATTCTAATTTTTTTTTCCAACTAAAATATATAGTTTTCTCTACATAACTCCAATATTAGACAACTTAACCAACACACTTTTAAATGTCAAATAACTCCATTAATCTACACCTACCTTCCTCTTCTCTTCTATCTCTTTAATTTTCTCTATGATAACTTTAATTTAAAATTGCTCAATTAAAGAAAATAACAAACAAATAAATTCTTATTTAAAATATCAATATTACACTATCAATATTTATATTTTAATATTACAAAATGTCTTTAGACACAAATTATTACTAAGATGTAATACAAATGATGTTATTTAGATCTAAAAATATGATCTAATTTGTTGTTCAAATAATGTGATTTCAATGAAATTATTATATCAGTATCAAATTTTAATATTTGATGGAATCCCTATTAAATTTAAATATTATATTATATTAAGTCAATAAATTAAATTAATAAATTTCATCCCAATATTACTCTTATAATATATATACGAGGTATATATATATTGAGGGTGAATTGGTTGATAATTGCAGGGAAGGGGAAGGGCTACCTCAAGTACCAAAGGCGTATATTAGAGTGAAGTAAGTGTTGCACGTTAGAATTAATATTTGATCATGTCGGATGGCAACACCTTGTTTTTCAACTTGCTAATGATGATGTTCTGTGAAAAGAGTGAAAAGCTGACGTTGTTTTCTTTTTGGGTTTTTGGTTTCTTCTTTTTTTGTCAAAAAAGAGACGAGAACGTGACAATTTTCATGGTTAAAACCTACCTTGTTACAAAACTTGGTCTTCCCAACGAATCTGAGGTACCCATCTCTCTCTCTCTCTCTCTCTCTACCAGTGAGATCCAATGTCCATAGGTGCTCAATTTATTTCTCCCATACTATTATTACTATCATTATGAAGCTTGCATGGAAATGAATGATGCTTTACATAAAAATGATTAATGCTACAGTAATGCTGTCTCTTGATGACGAATTGACAAGTTGTTTTGTATTCATTTATCCATAATATATAAAGGTGATTTACACTGATAAAGGTCATTAACTTTTGTTCTTGGCGGGGCAAAAGATGCCAAGTAATAATCACACCCAAGGAGTGGATTTATTTCCATGACTGAAATTTCGTATTGGTTCATCAAAACATTTTTATTTTCCTTTGCTTCAAGTCCTTTTAAACTATCTGGAAGGATATATAAATCTATGATCTGACCTTTATTGATCTTAGTTTTGAGTTTCTCTTGCGTGAGAACTAGAATGCGAATCCTTACTGAAGCCAACCAACATGTCTTTATGAATAACATTAAATTCTTTCGATACACTTCATTCCATTACTTTACCAGGATTTCCTTCTCGAACGATGAATTATTATTTTTTTCTTTTTTTATGCATATTCATACTGTGAATTAATTTACCAGAAGCTATATTGCATGCTTTGTTCACCTTCAGATCAGTCTGAACTCATTAACTATAAGAAAATATAGTACAGAATCTGGTGACAAATGAATATTATCCTACCAAAAATTACATTATCTAGATCATTTAAGTTCGTGATAGCCAACATCTTATGAGTGATAGGAGTATCACCTACAGAAATGAGTCTAAGCTAAAAGAGGTGGAATGTCATTGGTGAGCTCACCATAAAAAGAACTTGTTTAAGATCGACATTAATATTTTTGGATCGAATATATTTTATCGAGTCCTACCCCTATTAAGTCGTATCGACCCTTTTTTATTTGAGTTAATATTATGTTTATCAAATTTTTGTATCAAATTTTCATGTCAAATAACGTGACAATTTTTCACCATCAAATAAGTGAATTTTATTAATATTCAATGACAAAAATTATGCCACATCATTTTGGGACGAAAGATTTAGTAAAAAATTTGGCAAATAACAAGTAGTGACTAAGGTAGACTCAAATAAGTTGTAACGAGCTCCCATGGCCTCTTTAGTATTGTGGTGGTACAATGACTAACAGTAGTCATCTTGTGCAGGAGAGAGAGAGAGAGAGAGAGAGAGAGAGAGAGAGAGACCATAGCTTACTCTAGTAAACTATAGCTACTGAAAAGTACCAACTCGGAAGAAGTGATTTCGAACACTCCTGGAATGATGTGATACAAAACACCCATTAGTTCATATTCTTGTACGGGAGTAAATGGTACCAAAAAAAAGCCCCCATTTACGGAGTGGCATACTTTGATGGACGAGCCCTATAATAAGCATATTGGTCATGGTGTAAGAAGATTACGGTACCAGGAAAAAAAATTCAGTACCCTACTGCCAAATTTTACGAATTTTGTGGATTGAGTTGCACAACAATGATAGATCATAAATGCTTCAAGATAAAGAGTATGAAGAGATGAAAGTTGATAGTGAAATACGGCCACATAATCCCCAGTTGAAGAATAAACTTAAACTTGTAGAAGTATTATAAGATTTAGTCATCTTAATTTGATTGTGTTAATGTTACGTATTAGCAATGTGATATTATAACAAGTCGTTGAAGAGTGATAAATTATGATTTGTTGTTATAAATCGTGGAGAAAGTGTATACTAATGAAAGGTTAGGCATTATATTGGAGCATATATGAAAATCATTTATGGTATTTAAACAAGTAAAGTTGAGGTAAGTAAATAATTTTAGTCGAGAGTGGTTATAATCCTGTTGAATGAAAATTTAACATTTTCATCTACTTCTATTGTGTTTCTAGAGTTAGGTTATGTGATCTTAGTTACCTTATGAGGGTTAAGATGCTTTCTTACACTCTTTTGTATATCTTGGACTAAGACCCACAATCGGCGAGAGGCTTTTGAGAGAGATACGGGTGAAGTGGATCCTTATATTGACTATGTTAGGTGGCATAAAGAGTCTCTTTCTCAGTGTTTTTTCTTTTTTTTTTTTCCGGAAAGTAAAGTAAATTTCATTAAACTGGAAAAAGGGGTCATGTACAAAAAAGACAGTTGTATCAACAACCGAATGAACAGTAAACAAAAGAAAACAGAAGCCGGAGAAAATTGAGTAATTCTAAGTTCCGTTAGTCCCCAAAGGGGTCTTTCTCAGTGTTTTTTTGTCTCTGCTCTTTGTTCTGTTTGTTGTTAGTGTTTTCTTTGAGTTTCTTTGTAGACGGGATAGAATGAAGGTTTCTCTTTACAGAACTTTTCTTAATTCAGTCGTATGTTTTTTTTTTACTTTAGTGATGACGATGGCAGGACATTAAGTAATTTTAATCGAACTGATCTGATGTATAGCCAACTTGTTGACAATCAGATTACTGTTTGTGTTCTATACCTGCATGGAACTTATGCTGCACATTTCATGATTTATATTTAATCAATTCTCTGTCATGAACTGCCTTCGATTTTGGTAAAGACTACAATCTCGAATTCAGTGTCGCACCAAAAAAATACAACAATGTAGTGATCAGTAAGTACAACACAATTGAGGTCAAGATACGACTCAGAAATGTCGGTTACGGCTCAAATTTTTTTTTATGAATCCCAAATATTTCTGTTCTTATCATAACCTTACTCTTTTGGGTTGTAATTTTAACACGACACTACCCAAAAAATAAAAAAATCCATTCGGTACTGCAGTCTTTTCCCAACTTTTATGGACAAATATGGAGGTGTCTAATGGTCAATTAATGACAGATCGATATTTCATGCATGGGGGAGAAGTTGCTGCAGTCGGAGACCTTGAAGCATGTACGAGATCATATCTGGCTGCCTCGATTGGTTGAATCTGTAAATTCAGAGACAACTTCAATTGAAAATTGTAATGATATGTCAGCAAATCATCTGATGCCTTTGGATTATGGACGACGCCTCTTGAACTAAGAACATGCAGGCCTATCGTTCCATTTTCTGCATGCTATTTTCAACTAAAAATTGTATCTCCGTCAATTTAATGTTTGAATATATGAGTATTTGTCATCGTTTTAATTCTATGTTGATGCACATGTATCACATTTGTCATCATTTTAGTAGTCTACTGGTGCACGCGTGTGTGTGTTCAGTGTATGTGGATGGATGGTCAGGACCAGATGGTATACTTGAGATTCATACTCATTTCTACACACAGCTCCGCCAATTCAAGCAGAATTTATGATGATGGTTGATATAAGTTAATTGAACAAAGTTCGTATTAGAGGATATTCAATCGCTTTTACAATCACTTGTCTGGCTCATTAACCGTGTAAAAAATCACTGTTACAAATACTGTCAAAATTAAGTCCGTATTCAATCTTGTTCTTTTGGATTCTCATTAATGAAGACTAAACGGGATGTTTTATGTATATACTAACAAAAAAATAATTAATAATAAATATATTTATATTCACACTTAAAATCAAAAGAATTTAAACACCGAATGTAATAGGGGTGAGTAGTGATAGTGGTGATGAGCGACAGTTATGGTGGTGGAAAATGATAATAGTTGTGATGAGTGGTAATAACCGTGGTAATGGTGAAAGTTGTAGGTGACAACAGTGTCGAATGGTGGTGAGATTTGGGTGACGATGGTTGTAATAGCAGCCATGAGTGATAACGAAGGTGATGGGCGACGATGATGATAGTTGATAGTAGTTGTGATGGTGGTGCGCGAGCGACAGTGTGATAAGTGGTGGCGAATGACAGTGGTGGTGGTGGTAAGTATGGTAGGGGTGGGTGATAGTGGGTGGCGGCAATGGTGGTGGATAATGAGCGGTGGTGGTTGGTGTGGTGAGGGTGGGCGATAGTGTTTGATAGTGATGGAGGACGACGAAGGGTGGTAATCGGTGGTGATGGATGATGAGCACAAAATATTGCATATTTAACGGCCTCATTACATACATTTTAACTTAACTTTGAATCTAAGTATTTAGAGTTAGCCGAAATTATGAATAATGTTGAATTTTCGATATTGCAGATAATTATAGCGTAAATCATGGATTTTAGAACCTTGCAACTATGTGTGGATGTGTGGTGAAGATATGGACACATTACATGAGGATTTGGAGGCTTAAAGTAAAAAAAATCAAGGAGGTATCGGTGCTTGGCAACATAAGCACCAACACCCGCAACTCCACCATTTGGTTGCAGTACCTCAGTTTTTCTCCTTGTTGACCATGATCCACTTCAAATCTAAAGTAGTTCAAAACATGAAAGTTGTAGATATGGATGTCCTCTATATTGTGTCAAAATTTTAGCTCAATTGGACAGTTGAATCAAAAGTTATGACAATTGTACGAAAACTGGTCCAGAGTAGAGTGTAATGTTATGCTTTAGTTTCTGGTGTTCAGCGTACCAGTACGTTGCCCAGAACACCTGCAAATCATGTTCCACTTGCTTGGTGGTCCCACCATTGATTCTTCCACTTGTCTCCTGACATCCCTTACACATTTCACTGCCTCCTATACCCTAGTTGAAGACTTTGGAGACAATGTCATTAAGGAGGATGAGAGAGAAGGGGGCAACCATAATGGTTGTAGGCTAAGGTTCTCCAATGCATCAAATCACCTCCCACTGATGGGAGGCCTGCACATAGGCTAGGAGTGCCTCAAGGACGAAAATGCATCATCTCACACTATATATATTCAACATTCCACAAGCCATTGAAGTGTGGTTACCTAAACTTAGAAAGCTCCAAGGAGGAAGATGATGAATAGTAGATAGAAAGCTTATGTTTTTGTATTTTCTTTTCCATTTCAGTTGTAGTAAGCTTTAAATTTCTTGTAATTCTTAACTCTTGCACCTGAATGTCATTTATTTCAAGTTCATTTCAAGTTTAGTCTTACATTTTACATTTCACCATTGTTACGTTAAGTTTTCTTCATTTCGTGCTTTAAAATGGGTATTGTATTTCTTTCTTTATAGTTCAACTTTTCTTGCTTTAAGTTAAGTTTCAATTTTCATTTCTTCATTATGTCTCTTTACATTATTCATTTCTTTCTTGCTTTCATAAGTAGCTAGATTTCTAGTTGGCTAATTCAAGGGAGACCTTCTCTTGGATTTTTCATTTCAACTCATTTTTTTTCCTCCTCTTAGTGTACGATTGTCCAGTTTGATTGAGTTGAGAGTGGATGCGGTTGTGTGTCTTTGATATCTCATAGGCCTAGTCACGGGTTATGCTTGGATCCTCACCTTCATCTCGTCATTTGCTTCCCATGAATCAATCGTTCATCTAAGCACCATTGGAGGAAGATTTCGAGTTGAGTTGGTGTTCCCATTGGAGTGAACAATTTGGATAAACAACACTTGCTTTCTATTTCATTTCCATCAAAAACACAAATCACTAAACTCAAAACTCAAAAGATTTTACACTTTTCCATTTTTTACAAAATCACCTTCACCACACTTGAACTTTCCTATCATGAGAAGACGACCTTGAAATACTTTTCCAAGTAAAACACGACACTCAAAAGACTCCTTGCACTTAGGGAGCACTTTTGTTCACACATACACACTCATCTTGCATGTCATTCCACCATTATTCCGTTTTCCTTTGTTTGCATGGAACCCAAGTGAGAATGACACTCACCCAATTACATAAGACATATACACATTTAAGGGTTCATGTTAGGGCATTAGGATACTACAACAGAAAACATCAAGCATTTTTTACGTCGTTGCCGACAAAGGTTAAACGTCGAGTTCAAAGGTGATTTTGGGCGGCATAGGTAAAGTCTCATGATTTTCATCACGGGCCAAGATATGTCGTCTCTTTTGTAAATAGTTTGTAAATAGCTTGTGTTTTATATAATGTCTTATAATTTTTATGAAAATGTATCAAATGCTCAAAATTTTGAAAATGTGTGTAAGATTTGTGATGAGTATGGGCACATCACTAGTGAGTGCCCAATAAATTATCTAGTTCAATACTTTGCATGTGAAGGTTCAAATTCAATTTTGGCCTCCAAAAACTTTTACCTAGACCACTATGTTACACCGAGTTATGGTTGGGAGAATGAACCTTATAATTTTTCATCAGATTTCACACCACCAAATGAATTTTACCACTATCCAACATATGGGGACTCAATGAAGAAGAATTGAAAATTATTTTGTGTGATTTTATGCAATACCAAATGGAAGGCAATGCGCAAATAACCCAAGACCTTATTACATTGACTCATGCTATAAGTACTATGTGTGAAGAACAAGATCTTGAGCATAGTCAATGTATTGAGAATGATCATCTCAATGGAATGCATATCGATGTTGAATCTCCCACCATTTTGATTGTAAAATATTTAATGATGATATTATCTCACATGAGGCTAATGAGCCCAATGTCATTTTTCCATCTAAGGGTGGTGTTGCGATTCACATTTCTCAACTTGGAGAGGACATTGAAATGGAATTAAGCGTAGAAACTTTTAAAGAGAAATTGTATACTCCATTGTTGGAATTGCATAAACTTGCCTACACATCTATTTGATTGAGATTTTTGAGTCGTTATCCTTTTTATGTTTGGATAGATGGGTTAGGAATGACATTTATACAACAAAAAAATTATAAAATCAAAAAAATCAATGGGCACAAGCTCATATCCGAATTGAAGCCGGATTGACATGAGCCCTTTTTGTTTTGTTTCTATGTACATAGTAGTTAGATTTCTTTTATTGCTATATTTTTATTTTCATAATGTTGTAGTGTAGAAGTTGTTTACCTCTCCCTAATTTGGACTCATTTCATTTTGAGCATCATCATAGAAAATCTCGTTCAATATCATGTGCGAGTTTAAGTTGGGGGTGTAAACAAACCTTTTTGTTTTCCCTTTAATGTGTATACAAAAAAAAATAAAAAAAAATAAAAAAATAAAAAAAGGTGGTATCTTATTTCCCATGTTATTTCATTTTTCTCATTGCATGATTCCTTATGCATTGAGGACAACACATGGTTCAAGTTGGGGGGTGAGGTACACCATTTACATGTTCCACCATTTTTTGTACATAATAGTTGAAAATGTAAAAATTTTGAAAATTTTGGACAATTTTTGGTAAAAAATATCTAATATTGAACGATATTTCCCTTTATTATGGGATTTGTGATAATTTAATTTTCATTTTGAACTTTGAATACATGAGCACATTATAGAATTTTATTCTATTGCTAAGAGTATCACATACTTGTTTGCTTTTGAACTCAACCATAAGTGCACCATGAACTTGTAATTTTGGTAATTTACGGATTGAGTTCACATTTAATGCTTGACATGAATAGTGGAGATGAGTAAGAACCCATGTAAGCTTTAATGTCAATCCTTGTTTGGAGGGAACTTACATTTACTTAAGGAACAAATTTTAAATTCCACATTTGTTCAATAATCTCATTATACTTGTTTTGGTTAGGTGCATTTGGGTAGTTAATTGACTTTGTCTTGATATGTACAATGCTCCTCTATGCTTATTTAGAGATGATTTTAGGCCATCTTTGATTTTCTTTGAGCCTTAGCGCCTTTTTCTTGTGAAAAGTTTATCCCTAGTGCTGTGATTGAGCCGTAATTGTAAATTCGTTTTCATGCCACAAAATTGACCAAGCTAGTACAAAATGATAAAAATCTACCTCACCTTGGTTGTTCCTAGAACTGAGTATGAATGATCGTAAAAGAGAAGGACGTATGGCAGAAACTAAACAAAAGGGATGAATGAAGTTGAATTTAAAGAGTTGAACGGAAAAGAAAAACATTCAAGAAAAGGAGAAAAAGGGGTGAAAAGAAGAAAATAGGGACAAAAAAAAAAGGAAAATGTTAAGGAAAAGAGAGAAAAAGAAATAAAGAGTGAAGTGATGGTGTTGACTGAAAATCATATAGAAAGTGAGATCTTTTTGAAATAAATGTCATGTACTCAGAACAACCCTCTTTGTTATCCTATATCTTTTGTTTATTTACCTAGATATCACCCCAATGCCTCATTACAACCTATGAAAGTCCTAAATGATCTAGAGAAGCATGGGAGATGCATACCTTTAAAGAAAAAAGAGAAGTTAATTTTGCTACCTAATGCCCTAGCATTCCTTACATGAGATTATGACAAGGTTGTTTCATTTTTATGCATACTTCATTTTTATATTATATGTGAGCATACTTCATTTTGTACATATGATTCTATCTCACATATACACATGGAGAGCATGTCTAGATAATTATAGTGTGATTCATTGTTGAGAGACACCCTTGGTGAGTTTCGCATCAAAGCTTAATTTTTATAGTCAAAGTGAATGTGAACTCCTTGTATAAATGTTTAAATTACATGTCCATTTCGCACACACACGAGCTTTATAAAGAAATGAGTAGGTGTATACTCTAAAATAGCATTTAAAGCTATGATGTGTTTCATGTGTGATTAGTTCGGCTGTGTTGGACTAAGTTATTATTGACATCCCAGTGCTAGTTAAGGTAAGAGAATATGCTTTAAATATTGGATACTAGGAAAACAATTTTGTAGGTACCTTCATTGAAAACATTCACGAGACAAAACTCGTCCACTAGGGATCACCTAGGGGTTTAAAGGCTTATTGCATATGTTAAATGCAATTGCGGAATTAGTATATGTTTATTTTGTTTGCTTGATTTTTACATTTTGTTTGCTAGGTTCTATCAAAGCTTAAGTTGGGGCGTGTGATGAGCACAAAATATTACATATTTAACGGCCTCATTACATGCATTTTAACTCAACATTGCATCTAAGTATTTAGAGTTAGCTGAAATTATGAATAATGTTGAATTTTCGATGTTGCAGGTAATTATAGCATAAATCATGGATTTAGAACCTTGCAACTATGTGTGAATGTGTGGTGAAGATATGGACACATTACATAAGGATTTGGAGGCTTAAAAGTGAAAGAAATCAAGGAGGCATCGGTGTTTGGCAACCTAGGCACCAACACCTGCACCATTTGGTTGCAGTACCTCGGTTTTTCTCCTTGTTGATCATGATCCACTTCGAATTGGAAGAAGTGCAAAACATAAGAGTTGTAGATCTAGATGTCCTTTGTATTGTGTTAAAAGTTCAGCTCAATCAGACAGTTGAATCAACAGTTATGATAATTTCTAGAGTAGAGCGTACCAGTACACTTTAGTTTCTGGTGTTCGCCGTACCGCTATGTAGTACTGGTACGCTGCCTAGAATGCCCAGAAAACTTGCAAATCATGATCCACTTGCTTGGGGGTCCCATAATTGATTCTCCCATTTGTCTCCTAACATCCCTTACACATTTCAATGTCTCCTACACCTTAGTTGAAGACTTTGGAGGCAATGTCATTAAGGAGGGTGGGAGAGAAGCGGACAGCCATAATGGTTGCAGGCTAAGACTCTCTAATACATCAAATCACCTCCCATTGATGGGAGGTCTGCACATAGGCTAGGAGAACCTCAAGGACGAAAATGCATCATCTCACACTATATATATTCAGCATACCACAAGCCATTGAAGTGTGGCTACCTAAGCTTAGAAAGCTCCAAGGAGGAAAATGATGAATAGTAGATAAAAAGCTTATGTTTTTGCATTTTCCTTTCCATTTCAGTTGTAGTAAGCTTTAAATTTCTTGTAATCCTTAACTTTGGCACCTGAATATCATTTATTTCAAGTTCAGTTCAAGTTTAGTCTTACATTTTACATTTCACCATTGTTATGCTAAGTTTTCTTCATTTCATGCTTTAAAATGGGTATTGTATTTCTTTCTTTATAGTTCAACTTTTCTTGCTTTAAGTTAAGTTTCAATCTTCATTTCTTCATTATGTCTCTTTACATTATGCATTTCTTTCTTGCTTTCATAAGTAGCTAGATTTCTAGTTGGCTAATTCAAGGAAGACCTCATCTTGAATTTTCCATTTCAATTCATTTTCTTTCCTCCTCTCGGTGTACGATGGTCCGATTTGACTGGGTTGAGAGTGGATACGGTTGTGAGTCTTTGATATTCTGTAGGCCTAGTCACGGGTTATGCTTGAATTCTCACCTCCGCCTCGTCCCGAGCTTCCCATGAATCAATCTTTCATCTAAGCACCATTGGAGGAAGGTTTCGAATTGAGTTGGTATTCCCATTGGAGTGAACAAGTCGGATTAGTCAACATTTGTTTTCTATTTCATTTCCATTAAAAACACAAATCACCAAACTCAAAACTTAAAAGATTTTACACTTTTCCATTTTTTACAAAATCTCCTTCACCACACTTGAACTTTTCTTCCTTGAGGAGATGACCTTGATATGCTTTTTCAAGTAAAACAGTACACTCAAAAGACTCCTTGCACTTGGGGAGCACTTTTGTTCACACACACACACCCATCTTGCATTTCATTCCAGCATTATTTCGTTTTCCTTTGTTTGCATGGAACCCGAGTGAGAGTGACACTCACCCACTTACATAAGTCCTATACACATTTGAGGGTTCATGTTAGGGCATTAGGATACTACAATGGAAAACATCAAGTAATGGGCAACAACAATGGTAGTGGGTGCTGACTGTAGGCAATGATGGTAGTGGGATGATGATGTTAATGTTAAATAAATATAAGAAATGAGATGACGATGGTGGTAGGTGGTGGCGATGGACGATGGTAGTAGTAATCGGTAATGGGTGGCGATAGTGGTGGTGGTGATGGTGAGACAGTGGGGGTGATGGTGGGATAGAGCAATGGTGGTGGTGGTGGCGGTGGTGGGGCAATGACGGTGGTGGTGGGGGTGACGACAGTAGTGGTAGTGGGGATGGTCACGGGGGTGGCAGTGGTAGAGGTGATGGTGGGATAATGGCGGTTGTAGTATGGTGACAACAATATTGGTGGTGATGGGTTGGGGATAGTGGTGGTGGTGGTAATAATGGTAGGGGGTGGTAGTGGGGATGGTGGTGGGGTGGCAGCAATGGTGGTGGCGACATCGACAATAGTTAAGCAGCGGTGGTGGTAGTGGTGATGGTCGTGGGGTTGGTGGTGGGGCAATAAGGGTGGTGGTGGTTAGGGTAATGGTGGGACGGTTGTGGTAGCGGTGATGGTGTGGGTGGCGACAGTGGTGGGGTGGCAGCAGCGATGGTTATGGTGATGGTGATGGTCGTGGGGGGTGGTGGGATGGTGGGGGTGGGGGTGGGGGTGGTGGTGGTATGGGTGATGGTGGGACAATGGAGATGGTGATAGGGTGATAGCAACTGTGATGGGGTGGTGATTATGGTGATGGTGAGGGTGGGGGTTATGGTAGTGGGGATGGGGATGGGGGGTGAGGTGGTGGTGGTGGTTTTTATAGTAGAGGTGGTGGTGGGGTGGCGGCAACAGTGGTGGTTGTAGGGGTGGTGGTGGTGGTGGCAGCAATAGGATGGTGACAACGATAATGGTGGCGACAACTGTGGTGGTGGGGGGCAGTGGGGACGATTCCAAACACATCTTTTTTTTTAAAAGTACTCATGAGAAGTTATAAGTTCTAAATGCACATTTAAAAAGTTAACCTAAACACACATTTAAGGCCCTATTTTTCCTTTTAAATTTGAGGTGCTAATATTGAAGATGCAAAAAATGTATTTATGAACCACTTATCAAGTATTTAATGCAATAATAAATGAGGAGCAAAACACAATTTAAATAGTTCGGTTATGGTGACTTATTTCAACGTAAAGGGCTAGGATAGCTTGAGTGTTTTGTTGCTTTAAGGAGTGTAGGGTGCTCAAGTATGAGTGATTTTTGTGATACCCCCCTTGTGTAGATGGAACTTACAATTTATAAGCATTTCCTAATAGATTGAGGCGTTTTTCTCGTATCATGTGAGCTAGTTCAGTAGAGGTGGCACCCTTCTCGTATTAGGCGAGACAATTCTGTGGAGATGGTGACGTGCGTGTCCCAAGATAATCTCTTCGCATGTCAATTGTGGATTGAGTCTTTCATGATGGCGCGATGGACCTAACTCCCTCAAGATAGCACCGCTAATCTGACCTAGCTTCCTACATCATGTAGTGGGCGTGGCCCGTATGTTTAAGGGGACCCAGTCTGCGATTCTGGACTTGGTCTGTAATTCTAGATTGGACCTCTAAACTAGGCATGTTTTTGGCCAAGCCCGTCATTTGCCCCTTATGCCCTGAGCCTAATGGGATTTGGGGGAGAGGGCATCAGTAAGAAATCTTGTCCTTATGCTCTTTTAATAGCTAAACTCTGATAAGGGAGAGGTAAACACAGCGGAGCTGTAAAGGAAGAGTTGTGGGTGGCTCACGAGAAAGTTGCACCTCCTAAAGTCGAGTTTTCTAGAGACCGAGGTTGATTGCGTGAATGTAGAGGCAGAGTTAGACCAAAATTCTAGTGACTCATGAGAGAGCCTCTAAACTGGAGACTGAGGTTGCTTCCATAAGAGCAAAGTTAGAGTGAGACCAACCTTCTGGCAACTTGCGAGAGAGCCACTAAGTTGTAGACTGAGGCTACTTGCATGAGAACAAAGGCAGAGTGAGGCCAAACTTTTGGTGACACGTGAGAAAACCACTAAACTGGAAATTGAAGCTGCTTGCGTAAAAGCAGAGGTAGAGTTAGGCCAAGGTTCTTGTTACTCGTGAAAGAACCTCTAAGTTGAAAACTAAGGCTACTTGCATGAGAGTAGAGGCAAAGTAAGGCCAAACTTTTGAGGAATCGCGAGGAAGCAGCTAAACTGAAGATTGAGACTTCTTGTGTGAGAGTAGAGATAGAGTTAGGTCAAGCTTGTAAAGACTCGTGAGAGATCCACTAAGTTGGAGACTAAGGTTGCTTGCGTGATAACGAAGGCAGAGTAAGGTCACGCTTCTGGCAACTCACAAAAAAGTCACTAAGTTGTAGATTGAGACTGTTTGGAAAGAGCAAAGACAGATTCAGGTCAAGCTTTTGGCAATTCGTGAGAAAATCAATAAGCTGGAGACTAAGGTTTCTTGCGTGAAAGCAAAGGTAGAGTAAGGCCAAGCTTCTGGCGAGTCGCGAGAGAGTCGCTAAGCTGGAGACTGAGGCTACTTGCGTGAGAGCAAAGACAAAGTTAGACTGAGCTTTTGATGTCTTGGGAGGGTTTCTCCCAAGAGATGGAGAATAGGAAGCAGATAACAATGAGGGTAGCCAGAGGGCGCCAACAAGACAGAGCCAACGGAGCATGGATTTTAGGCACGGAAGGCGAGGGCGCTAGATGCGCTAGGACATGTGACGTTGGGCACCAGGGAGTGCTGTTGGACAAGTTGGTAATACGATGCAGACGGCGCACCAAGGCGAGCGAGGAGGCAAGCGGCGAGGCCTGTAGCCGTTAGGCGCCGCAAGCATAGGTGTTAGGCGCCGCAGGCATGGGTGCCATAGGTTGGGAGTCATTGGTTAGGCGTGGGTGTCGCGAGCACTACAGGAGTGGGCATTACGAGCTAGGCGTTGTAGGCGTGGGCATCGCGGTTGTTGGATTCTGGGCACCGCGGGCATGGGTGCCTAGATGTTGCCAGTCGACTGGGTGTTGGCACTATGTGTTGGGCACCTAGTTGGTGGTCGGTGCTAGTGGAGTATTAGAAAAATATGAAGAAGTGGCAAAACTTTGAAGGACCATAACTTTGCCCTCAGTTGTCTATTTGGGGCTAATTTGTTTTTTTTTCAATTTGAGTATTTTTTCAAGATCTACCAGAATCAATATCCTACGACAGCTGGGGCACCGAATTTCCCTAAAAAAATGCTAGTTTTTCATTGAATTTGAATTTCAACCACAAATTAGTGAAGAAGTATAATTTTCACGTGTCTTCTTTCTGTATTCCCCTCTACGTGAGGACTCAGCTCACCTGGCTTTAGCAACATTCTCAGCGTTCTTGTATTTCTGGGCTTTTGATAGTAATTCTAGCATGTTCTTTGGTGGACTCTTCAAGACTTAAAAAATTAAACTGGATGAGCGCAAGCCTTCTATGAAGGCCACCATGATGACTTTGTCATCTAGTTCTTCGATCTGGAGGACTTCTTTAAAACAAGTGAGGTAACTCCTTAGGCTTTCATCTCGGTCTTGCTTTATGCTTAGGAGGTGGATAATAGGCTTTTGGTGTCGGCATCCCCAATGAAATGTGAGATGGAGTACTTGCTTAGTTTAGCGAAAGTGTCAATGGAAGCTGGGATAAGCTTGGCGAACCACTGACGAGTAGATCCTTTAAAAGGTGATATATTGTGTAGCTGCATTAGGAATTTGTAGGTGTCAAGGCAGTTCAATGGATCTTTGGAGCTATCAAAAGCTTCCATGGTTGGCATCTTGAACTTTGGGAGAATAGGGTAGTTGGCCACATCAGCTACAAAGTGCGTGTCAGTACGCCTCACTAGATACTCGTTCGTTTCAAGTCCTCGCACTTTCATGGTATTGAAGATGTCGACTAGTTGGTTTTACACTTCTGTGATTTTTTTTGTCCCAATAGTTGGGGATGCCTTTCAAATGGTCATTGTAGTGGCTCTCGTGGTCCATATACTGGTTTTCTCCATTATCTTCTTGGAAATGAGGGTCACTAGTATGGGAGGATAGAGTCGACTCCTGAGGAGGGGAGCTTGGGTGTTTTTGCACTGAGGAGGGGCGTTTTGCCGCTGCAATGGGGTGCCTTGGTGCACTAGGCTAGGCAAGGCGCCTTGGCACGTTGGGCGAGGCACTTGTAGCGGTATCCCTCTTGTCTGTTAAGGCGCGACTCTAGGGTGCCCAGCGTGCATTAATTTGAGGATTTGTTGGTTTTAGTTCACCAACAATTGCATAGTCTCCAACATCTTTTGATGTGGTTTTAGGATGGGATTTGCTAGCGGGGACAAGACCTCCTCCTGGCGTTGTTGATCATGTTTGGTTTGTTGATTCATGGATCTATTCGTAATGGTCATAAGAAGAGGGAATATAGTAGGGTGAAAACTAAATTGTTTTCGCAGACGGTGTCAAACTGATGATGCACAAAACGTGTTTATGCACCACCTATCAAGTATTCAATGCAGTAATAAATGAGGAGAGTCGACGAAAGTAAAACACAATTTAAGTGGTTCGGTTATGGTGACCTACTCTACTGTGATGGCCTAGGATAACCTGAGTGTTTTATTGATTCAAGTATGAGTAATATGTGTGAGATGTACTTCTTATGTAGGCGGAGCTTACAATTTATAAGCATCTCCTAACAAATTGAGGCACTTTTCTCATATCAAGTGAAATAGTTCGGTGGAGGTGGTGTCCTTCTCGTAACAGGCAAGACAATTTTTAAAGGTGGTGACGTGCGCGTCTCAAAGTGATCTCTTTGCATGTCAGTTGTGGGCTGAGTCTTTCATGATGGTGCAGCTGACCTAACTCCCTTAAGATGGTGCAGCTAATCTGACCTGGCTTCCTCTATCTCGTGGTGGGCTTGGCACGTATGTTTGAGGCAGGCCTAGTCTCAGATTCTGGGCCTAGTCTATATTTCTGCACTAAGCTGGGTCTGGTCTGTAATTCTAGATTAGGCTTCTGAGCTGAGCCTAGGTCAGGCCCATCAAATATTAGATGTTAGATTAACTTTAAAGTAAAATTTAAAGAAATCTAAACCACAAAAAATAAAAATTATTTTGTTTATCTTTTAAAATTTGAATTGTATTATAAATATTTGTTGATAATGCACAAATATGTCTCGTACAAGATCAACAATCAAGTATATAAATAGGTGCAATTAATAAGCAATAAATAAGACAATCAATGATGAAACAGTAAATATAAGCAAACACACAAATATTTAGTGGTTCGATTTGGGTGACCTACTCTACTCTCGAAAAACGACAGTGGTGGCCGAAAATCTTTATTAATGAATAAAGTAACCAGGAGAGTTATAGTAGCAAAGAGAGAGAAAACAAGTGTGTAGATAGGCCAAGCTCAAGGTGTAGTGTGTGTAGAGAGATATGTTGTGGGATGTAGAGATGTCTCTTCATGTGGAGAGTGCTTACAATATATAGGTTTGGTGAGGTGGTGATGTGAGGGAGAGGGCACCACCTCTTTAGTAAGTACAATTAAAGTAGGATTGATTTTCATGAGTGCATATTCCGATATTCTCTCTTCCACGTGTTTTTATCTTCCCAGACTCCTTGAATCCTAAACTGACTCGGATTGATAAAGTGGGTCTGGGCTACTTTTTAACTGACTTGGACTTGTTTGATTAATTGGGTCTAACCCAGTTAGATATAGACTCATCATTTGTACATAATAAATATAATTTATGTGGTATAGGTTCAATATCATTTGAATATACAATGATCCATGCTTCATCTTGAACACAATCTCAACCTCACGTTGCAACTGAAACATAAGCTCAAGCTTGATTTGTTTAAGCTGACAAACTGAGCTTGAGCTCGAACGAAAAATTGATTAGCAGAGCTACATTTTGTAACTAAAAAGGTTGAGCTCAAAAAATTTTGTGATCGATCAGTTTAGTTCATTTACCACCATACTATTTTCTCTTCAGATGTTGTTATTCATGGTCGGGTTTCAAACCTAATTCCTCTAAGGAGGCAGAACAACCTACAACTAAAAATTTTCTCCTCTGAAGAGCAAACCAATGACAATTAAAGATAGGGTAAACTCACAAAAAAAGCAGAATTAATTTTTTAATTTTTTTGTGCATATTAAATAGATAATGCACCAACCTCAATCAACGAAAAATCAAAGTAAATAATAAAATCACAACACAAGTAAAGCATAAAAAAAAAAAAAAAAAAATTTACGTGGTTTCCCCAATTTTGAAATTGATACATATACGATCTCTGATCTCAATTTTTCATTATATTACAATAATAGATTTGTAACAATCTCGAAAGTTATCAAAATATCAATTATTCATTGCTTAAAAATATTAATTTGAGAAGACTTTTGACAAAATACAACGATGGATGCAAAGTCCTCATCTCTTTTTTATTTTTTTTGACCAAGTCTTCAAAACTCCAAAGCCCTTGTGGTCCCAAGTGGGCGACGTTGCACCAGCCACCATTCTTTCTTTTCTTTTTAACGATAAAAAAAAAAAAACTAAATTAAAGAAATAGGCCAAGGGTCCATGATTATGGGTTGAGCTTCCCACATGTAATTGGACCCAACACAACAATTTCTCCCTCCAACTCATATAGGGGCTTAACCAAGCTCGCTTTATATTTACGAACTTTAAGTTTCTCTTTGGACAATGGTTTAGTCATTCTATCTTAGTCATTCTCATCGGTATAGATCTTTTCAAGCTGCAACAACTTCAACTCTAATACATGTCGGATCAAATAATATCTCACATTAATATGCTTAGATCTTGAGTGGAAAGTTGAACTTTTGCCAAGATGGATAACATTTTGACTGTCACAATAGATAATATATTTCTTTTGTTGGAAGCCCAACTCTTGTAAGAATTTCTTCATCTACAATGATTCTTTGCTTGCTTCAGTGACAGTGATATACCTAGTCTATATGGTAGATAAAGCAACACACGTTTGTAACATGGATTGATATGATACGGCTCCCCTTAAATAAGTAATCAAGTAACACGAAGTAGACTTCCTAAAATCAATATCTCCGACCATATATGCATCTGCAAAACCGTCAAGCACAAGTTTACTTTTGCTGAAACATAAATAAACTCTAGAAACACCTCTAAGATATCTAAAAATTTATTTCATTGCTCCACAATATTCTTTACCCGAATTAGAGATAAATCAACTAAAAACTCCGACAACATGAGCAGTGTTGGGCCCCATGCACATCATATTGTACACTTAGTCACATGATTCGCATATTGTACCTCATGCTCCATCGCTTGGAGTATTAATTCGCAAATTGGGAACGAATCCGACATAAATTCAAAAACTAAATTTGAGAATTAAATATTTAAACTATTACCCAAAATCAAAAGCCCAAAAACCTAACCTTGGGCCATCCCAAATAGGTAAAAAAAATTGATTCGTTTGTTGGTCTCACCTCATCAGGAGGTTTTCTAACTCATGAGGGCTCACGCTGTTAAATTGTCATGGTCAACCGATGTGGGATCAGTTCTCACGCCTAAAAATGCCTTCCAAAGTTTTTTGACTTTTTTTTTTTTACAAAGAAGGTTTTTTATTTAAATAATTTATATATACTAATTGATACACACATACGTTGCACATAGGGATGTCAGTGGACCGAAACGGGGGTGGGGTTGTAGTCCCTATTTCCGTACCCGCTTAAAAAAATTTCGTCCATCCCCAGTCCACTCCTATTAATGGGTATAGTTTTCATCCTCATCCTCGTCCACAAATAAATATTTAATATCCGCCCCCATCCCCGCTTCGCTTGTACCCACCAAAGCCTAAGCCTAAGCTCAAGCCAACATAATTCAAAATTCTAAATAAATTCAACATTTTACATAATCTAACAATATTCTAAATAATCTAACACATCATAATGTAGCATAATATATTCTAACATAATACAAACAACAAATGTCCAAAATACTACTTGAATATTTGTAATGGCAAAACTTTTCTGTCATGTAGATTCACACCTATAATTTAATAAAGAAAATAAAATATAAAAAATTATAATAATTGTATAAAAAAATTGATTGGTTAAAATTAAAAAATTATCAATTCAATCATCTCTTAACGGTGAGTGTGTGTGTGTGTGTCTATATATATAACGGGTATAGCGCGCGCGCGCGGGGAGGGGGGGGAGCGGGTGGGTAAGGGTAAGTCTATCCCCGCCTTTATCCCGCACAGATTTATACGGGTATCTCCGTATACGTCCACTGTCTAATACATATGGTCTATCCCCGGTTCAAATGAGACGAATTTAAACGAAGACCTGTTTTTTTCCGGTCCACTGTCATTCCTAGTTGCACATGAACAATTTTGAGTTCTAATGATAACTTTTATTTATTTATTCTCTGTAATGAAAGTTTTCAAATTTATTTATTCGATAAAGTCTTTAAACTGGACTTTTTTAGTGTTCATATATATATACTATTTCTAAAAGTACCTTACAAAGAAAAACTTTTATTTTCTTCTTCTAATAAATAATCATATCCTATTTTTTAATTAAGACCTTATACCATTCATACTGTAAGAATAAATATTCAATTACAACATAACGCAACATGTCAGTATTATTACATTAGCCACTATAACTTGGATAAGAGACAACCTTAGGAGTTGACTCTGAGACTTTGACAGTTCAATTTTATTTGAAATTTGGCTTTCATGTTTATAAGAATGACATATGAGCAAAGGTAATTAGATTTCAAAAAATTCAAGCATCCCCATACGTACCTCCTGGAATCAGCAATGCATTGAGAACATAAACTATTTGTAACAAATGTCACAGAACACAGCAAGCCATTAAGTTGACCCATTCAAAATACATTGTCTACAGTTACATTTAGAAACATAGTTAAAACTTAGAATAGCCTGAAAGACTGAAATGGTAATTTCTTTGTCAGATCTTGTGTTGATTTATTCGTAACTTTGGTCAGGAAAATTTTAATTATAATATAAATGATAAAATATAAAAACTTGATGCATGTCTTATTTTCAATACCATAGTAAGACTTTGAATCTTATTTAACTGAACAGGGAATAAAATCCATAAAGGATCAATATTTTCCTACCCATGTAATTATTTTGTATATGGCACCGCGTCAAGTTGGCTTCATAGAGCAACGAGAACCTCCCGCTCCATTTAAAAATGAAAAAAAAAATGTAATTATTTTGTATGAATATGGTACAGCATAACATAATCCATAAGAGAAAGAGGTATAGGTTGATAAAATAGATAGGTAAATAAATTAAGCTATACATATAAAGGGAAAACAAAACAAAGTGCTCCCACCTTATAATAACTCAAGAATGAATGAATTACAATTGCCCTCTGTAAAAACACAATTATAGATTTTAAGCATATATTTATAATTGGAATGAATAAAAATTGCTACTAAACTTTTGGGTAAATTAACAATTATTAGAATTATGATGTGAGCAATATAATTATGAGTGTTGTAATCCAAAATTCGAAATAAAGCGTGTAAACAATAGTTAGATCATATAACATGCAATTTAAATAAATAAATACATAAAATATATAAACATGCAATCTATATAAACTAAATAAATTAATTTAGAATGAGTTGGTCTGCGAATCCGAGAGGCGTGTGATCACTATTCTAAAGCAGCTGAGCCTCCCCACGTGAGGGTACTGACGGACACCAGCGACTCCAAGATCCAACCCAGACGCTCGCAGCAACACCTTCTCAATGGTCACCTTCACTAGAAGGATGAAGTGAGCCTGACTCGAATCGAGTTGCCCCAAAAATAAAGTAATAGAAGATAATCGAAAAAGATAGGCCAAAATATAAAAGAATTGATATGAGCAAAAATCTACTGAAATGAGGACTGTAGTATTTCTATTTTTATTCACTTAAAAATAATTTCTCAAAGACTTTATATAGCAACTGTGTGTCTAACGTACACACAATAACTATTCAATTTTTCTTTTCCAGCCGTTTGGAACATGATTACTATTCAATGGTTTTCAATTGTTTTGCACATGCTGACTTTCTAATTTCTTTTTGACCGTTGGCTACTATGTAACCTACAAATGATATATGTATATATATATATATTCAATGGATTTGAATGTTTAGCCTTGAATACCCATAAAACCAATTTTAAGATCAATAATAATTATTCTTGAATATTCACACTAAATAGGACCAAAAAATTTGCAACTGAAATTCACATAATTAAAATGGAAATTTAATAAAAGTTTTAAAAACTTAATTTATTCTTACAATCCCCCACAAGTTTTTGAAACTTCAAAATATTTCAAATATTTTATATATACTGTAATATAAAAAATATGGGCAACTATTATACTGTGCAATAGGTGTAGGTGTCTTCCGGACTTGAACCTCATTTAGTGTTAACAGTTTTCCTCTGAAGGATCATAGTGACCAAAGGCTTGAACTAGATCCTTTGGACCAGAGTTCAACATGTCACACACACAGTATCGATATTGGTCAAGATTCGCAGGTCAATACTATTAATGGCCTTGCACTTGATCTTGATTCTCATGAGAGTTTCTAGAGAATAGCTCTATTCTCATAGTCACGGCCTCACAACTACTCTCACTTAGGTGAGCCCTCCAAGGTTACATGTGCACAATACTCTGCAGAAGTGTTCCTGTCTCGGTCTCATTCAGGTAAAACCATTCCTTACTGTCACACTACATATGCACTTTTGTCATAGGAATGAGCAGGAAAATATCTCCCCTTAGATATTTCCTAAATAACAGTGCTAATGAATCACGCAGTATAGATTGTTTCTACCCATTGAACTTCCTTCATGGGGTCCCCAATCACAGAAGTTGGGTTACCTCCCTAGATGACTCCCTTATGGGCTTAAGCTCATCCCCCTCGACAGTTCTGAGACAGCTTTCCTCGAAAGCTCTTTAGTTAGCTCAGACTTCACAAAATCTAGTGAGATTATGTTTTTACTCAGCATTTTCTTTATTGATTTATATCTCACTTGTATATGTCTATTCATCTTTTTGTTATTATAATTTTGCTTCACAAGCTCAATCACTGCATTATTATCACAGTGTAATGAAATGACAGGTATGGATTTTTCCACTAGAGGTATCTCTAGTAATAAATTTTTTATCCACTCAGCCTCAGCACATGTGGTATCTATGGCTATAAGTTCCGACTCCATAGTACTTCTTGATATTAGGGTTTGTTTTTTAGATCCCCAAGATATGACTGCTCCTCCTAACAGAAAGACATAGTCAGTAGTAGATTTTATATCTAAACTATCGGTGATCCAATTTACCTCACTAAAGTCCTCAACTACACTAGGAAATCCACTATAACATAAAGAGTAGTCTAAGGTTCCTTTAAGATACTTAAAGACTCTCTCTAAGGCAACTCAATGCTCTTTACTCGGACTATGTGTATATCTACTTAGTCTCCCTACGACATACGAGATATCAGGTCTAGACTTATTTGCTATGTATAATAAAGATCCAATCATTTGTTTAAGGATAAAAATATCCTAATCACATTGTTGATGGGTAAAAAAGAAAAACAAAAGTTTTTCAAAGTCGTAGACATTTTAGATTAGTATAGATTTTTAAAAATTACAAAATTATAAAATTTATTTTGGTTACTATACGTTTATTAGTAGTATGGAATACATTAAGAGTATAGATGAGATAAAATTGGTCAAGGAAAATGGAAATTAAAAGTTAAAATTAATTATTAAAACTCAAATGAATATAATTAAATGTTAAATTTATACAAATAATTAATTTAAGAAGATAAGAGGATATGAGAAGATTATGTAATTAATTGAAGAAAATGAAAAGAAATGAGAGGATATGATTGACGTTACAACAATGATCAATGGCAAAATAGTTAAATAAAAGTTTTTCACTTTTGTTAATATTTTAAAATAGTATAGATTTGTGCATAAAATTTAATTTTTTAATTATATTTTTTATTGATATTTATATTTAAATATATATATATATATGTATGTATATAATATAACAGCCTCAAGACCCGCTCCTGGATTTTTTTTTAAAAAAATTCACCTGCTCCCGCTCTGGGTGACTTAAGGCGTACATCAAACTATCAATGACTGATGCATAAGCCACTCTCTACAGCTCTCCCTTTTCATTCTCACTTGTAGGACTTTGTTTCAAACTCAGCTTAAAGTGATATGTAAGTAGAGAACTCAGCCATTTTTGTTTTGCCCATTTGGACCTGTCTAGCACCTTCTCGGTATAGCTTTCTCGAGATCACCACAATTTTTCTTTACTCCTACCACAAGATATTTTATCTTACTGGTCCCAAATATTTTATGGGAATTAACTTACTGAATTCTCTTTTCAATGAATCAATTTTACCAGTGTCACGATCAACTATCAACATATTATCCATATAAAGGAAGAGAATGATAGATTCTCCATCTGAGAGTTTCTTGAAAAATACACAATGATCAGTATTAGTCTTGGTATATCCATGGTCAACCATAAGAGAATCAAAATTTTTATACCGTTGTGTTGGCACTTGTTTTAGTCCACACACTCTTTTTCAACTGCACACCATATCCTCTTTGCCTATAAAAATTTCTCCGCTAAGTAACCATGGAGAAAAGTGGTCTTCACATCAAAATATTCAATATCAAAATTAGCACTTGCTGCCAAGTCAGAGAACAAATCTAATAAAAGACATTTTTACCACAGGTAAGCAAATTTATTCAAAGTCAATACCCTTTTTCTAACCAAATCCTTTTCACAATGCCTTGTGCCTAGGTTGTGAGCTATTTAGTTCAACCTTCAATGTGAACACCCCTTTATTCTTGAGTTCTTTCTAACCTTCAGGTTAATTTTATCAACTTGTATGTGTTGTTCTTAATGCAAGGATTTCATCTCTTCTTTCATGGTCTTCTATCACTCCATCTTCTGAATGTTATAACCTCTTCATAACTTCAAGCTCTCCACCATCTGTGAACAATACTTATTCATTAGGAGGATACCGTATCGGACAGTGATGCTATTTGGTAGGTCTTCTTAATTGAGTTTCAATTAATGGTTCTAGAGGAGTTGGCTCTACATGTTGCATTGGCTCTAAAGGACTTGCTCTGGATGTTATCTAGTTCTACAAGATCAAGTAGAGGTACTTTATCATCATCCATTGTTGGTTCACCATTTTCATCAAGTGTATCAACCTATTCTTCTTGGACATTTCTCCCGTGATAATCAGACATCATAGGTGAAGTAGAAACTGTACTCAAATCAACAAAGTCTTCATTGAAAGGCTCTAGAGTTTTAATCTATTTCAAGTCTTGGTCTTCAAAAAAAACATCTCTGCTTCTAACAACTTTCCTGTTACGTGGATCCCATAATTTGTAACCAAATTCTTCATGTGCATAAACTAAGAAGATACATTGTTCAGTCTTCTTGTCAAGCTTGAATCTCTCATCTTTAAGAATGTGAGTATATGTCCTACAACCAAACACTCTCAAGTGCTTAAAGGAAACATCCTTAATTTTTCAAACTCTTTCAAGAACATTGCAATCAAAAAGACCTGATAGAGAAAGATTAATTAAATCAAAAGTTGTCCTCATTGCCTCACGCCAAAAAAGATTTAGACAATTTTCCATGAGAGAGAATACATATGCTTATTTTACAAATAGTTATGTTGATTCTCTCTGAAACACCATTATACTTTGAGTTTTTATAACAGTCTTCTCAAATGTGATGTCATGGTCTGCAATACTCTTCAAACGATCCTTAGGATTCACCATCATTATCTACTTGGTCCCACTTTATGTAACATCCCGTTCCTAGAAGTCAATAATATGATTTAATGATAACATTATTAGTGGGCCAAATTATAATTAGAAATTTTAGAATTTTATTTGTGGTTTAAAAATAACTTTAAAAAAACTAGGGATATAGTTTTGGTGAATGGATGTATGTTTGTGTGTGTATGTGTGTAGGCATATTATTTTTTTTGTAGTTATGAGTTGACCCTATAACTAATAAAATTACAAAAATGAATTGCACCCTTAGAATGAGAAAGAAATGAGTTAGGACAAATAAAAAACTTAAAATAAAATAGAATGATAGGAAAATTGGATAAATGGATGAACAAGTGTCCATGGAGGTGTCATTCGTTAAAAGCATGAGTTAGCATGAAAGGGTTTCGTGTGAACAACGTGTACAAGGTAGAGAAAAAGTAAGAATGATTAAAGTACAAAAAGGTTAAAGAAGAGATAATTAAATAATAAATTAATTTTTAAAAAATAATAAGTATTTATAAGGATCAATTGAAACGAAATAGTTGCATGACATGGTGTATTTTCAAACTATTGACACATGGTCAATCCATGCAAAGGATGGCCAAGTCTTTTGAGGCTATAAAGAGAGACCATAGGCATATAAAATTGACAGCCAAAATCAGCAAAGAAGGGAGAAACATTGAGAAAATTCCTGAAGTAAGGATAAAAAATATAGAGAATTCAGGAGGGTGTGTTATATCAAAAGTTTATATTAGCTCCGATTATTATCAAATTCAAGGATATGATTTGTGGTAGTTCAATTATATATCTAAACAGCATCAGTTGATAATTTGAGGTACATAGTTTATACAATATGTTCTGTCTTTATTCTATTTGCTAATGTATAGGCCGGCCCTATCACCAGCCCAACAAAGCCTGGGTTTTAGGCTTCATATTTCAAGAATGTCCCAAATTTTTTAGATGTATAATTAGTCCAAATCAAAAATTTTAAATCCATAAGATTTTAGCCCTTAAAAAAAGTTATATGAAAATTTAAATTCAATCAAAAATAAATTTGAGTAGTTTGGACTCATGAACCCAACCCATATTATTAAAAATATACTAAAATAATTTTTTTAGAAAAAAAAAAAAAAAAGAAAAAGCTAAGGATTAAAAAAATAATTTTAACTAGTCAACCAAAACACACCATTCATTTGTAATCATTCTCTCTCTCTCTAGTAAAAAAAAATATTTCTTCTTCTTTTTTATGTTACGAAATTTTTTATTTCTATTACGAAAAATAAACCATAATATTTTTTATTAAACTATAAAAATTAAAATCAATAGATTATGATTGTTTAAAATTAAAATTGATAAAATCTTCCCTAATATCGATTATCACAATAAAGATTAGACTACTTTTAGTCTAAAAAAATAATTTTTAAATAAAAAATTATTAATATTAAAAATAAAAAGCATCATTTGTAATAGTCGCTTTAGGTCTCAAATTGTTTTAGGCTGCCCTTGCTAATGTGTATTCTCTTTGACTGAGTTGTTATTATTCTTGAACTTTTATTGAATATCTATTGGCAATGTGAGTACATTGATCATATTTTGTGTGGATTGGGGACTAATCGTGGTAGTCAATAGTCTAATGCATTGCCAGTCTATGAGACCCGTGAGATCGGGGGGGTATAGGGTGGTTGGTGAGGTGTCAGGTCTGTGTCCAAGTCTTGCATGACATGTGATATGATTTGATTTGATATTATCTCAATTGTTGACCCATATTGAGCAATTTATTCAATCGTCGAGTTTGATTTGATTCATATATTTACTGAAAGAATTTTTTTTTTTTCATATTGTATACTTTCTCCGCTTAATTAATTTTTTAGGTTAAATTTGGAGAAAATTGCATGATTGTACTATATGACGAATCGGATTTTGAAGAATATCAATACACATATTTTTGGTGATATTGAAAGTACTAGATTTATTAATATTTGGAGATTAAAATTTTATTGAGGAATTTTGAGCTCTAGCCTTGTATTTGGAGTATATTTGTGAGTGTGACAATTAATTTATCAGATAATGCATTCGGAAAACTAGGGTGTTATACTTTAGTTGTCTTATTGTCTCCTTTTCAACTTTCAATTAGATGGACCAAGACCGAATGGCCCAAATTCATGATGAAAGCCAAATCTTAATTAAGAGCTCAAACTTATAAAGACCCAGCAGGTCCAGTGAGGTCCAAGTCCAGTCAAACTCATCAGTTTGGCTACGTCATCAAGAGAGCATCTAGCAGCCTCACCCTTGTCGCCTTGGAAGGAGTCAACCCTCACCTCATCCTTTGACCTAGTCTCATGGAGAGCACCTCAAACGCCTTGCCCGTTGAGAAGAAGTCGCCAGCTCCACTATAATAGTTATTTAGTTGCTATTCAGTCGTCCTAATTTGTTAGGGAGTGACTATAAATTGTAAGTCTCGTCAATACTTGGGAGGCATCACACTCTATTAAGCATGGCTCTCTCCTCTCCCTCTTAGCTTGTAACTATTTGCTCTCCTTGCATACTTGAGTTAATAAAATACCTGGCAACCCTAGCCATATAGAAATAGACGTAGGGCACATTGACCAAACCACTAAATTCTTGCCTTCTCTCTTTACTGATTAATTACTACATTTATTACTGATACTTGACAGGTGGTGTGCAAAGTCAATTTGTGTATCATCACAATTGATAAACTTTAAATGCATTCAATACCATGTCTTTAGTTGTCAAAGCAAATGCTCACACTTTTTTAGAGTGATCATCAACAAAAGTCACATAATATAATACACCATTAAGAGATTTAGCTTTCATAAAGCAAACATTAGTGTGAACTAAATTCAGAACATCATTTTTCTAGAGGGATGGAATTTTTGAAATGCAACTCTATTTTGTTTTTCAACAAGATAATAAATGAAAGGCTTTAGTGGCTATCTTTAATGCTAGGTAGGAGCTGCTCCTTAGCAAAAATTTGAAGTCTCTGTTCAGATGTATGATCAAGTCTCTTATGTTATAGCTCTGTGAAAGAATCCTACTTAACTACGTTCACTTCACCCTTGTTTACATTTACCTCTATCTTGGAAATAGTGTTAATCTTTTTTCCCTTGGGTAAGATAAGAGAGTTTTTGCTAAGTTTTCATTTTCCATCACCAAGGTAATTATGGTAGCCTTCATCATCGAGTTTTCCATTGGAAATTAGGTTGAAGTGCATTTCTAGAACCTGCTTGACATCCTTGAGAAGAAATTTACACCCAATACTGATTTCTAAAACCATATCTCCAATGACCCGCAATCTTTCACTTTGCTTCGTTTCTCATCCTAACCCAACCAATGTCACCATTGGAATAGGAAGAGAGGAAATGTAACACCCTCCAATCCATTTCATAATAGTCATAGCGCTAATAGCCTCCTCAAGAAATAAATGTTACAATCCTTAACAATGAGTAAGCTCTGATATTAATTATAAAACTTCGATCCAATTCCA
Organism: Ilex paraguariensis; assembly: GCA_963454935.2. NCBI lineage: Eukaryota > Viridiplantae > Streptophyta > Magnoliopsida > Aquifoliales > Aquifoliaceae > Ilex > Ilex paraguariensis. The sequence goes on from CAUOFW020001404.1 coordinate 91,301, forward strand.
TAAACATAACGAGTGTTTACTATTAAGCTCACACATATAAACATGCTATACACAGCTATGGTACGATTCAATCGTAGACTAATTACATTTCACATGTGTACTTCAAACTTTTTACATGCCTCAGAAACATTATTCAACATTTAGAATGAAAACTGGCAGTTCAAACATTCAAGAAATTCCTCGCTACCTTCTATTCTGAAAATGGTGAAATAATGTAAAGTGAGCTGAATTCCAAAGTATGTGAATTTGAAAATAACATAACTTGACATGACTGAGCAATATCAAAACAGTTCATTTTATACGTAGGTAATATAGTAGTAAACATAAAGCAAAAACATTTAAGTTGAAAACAAAATTACGATCATAACATCAATACAGTATTGCACATGTGGGTGATCATCTTATCAAACCACTTAGGACCAAAACAAATATAGCCTTTTTGGGGACTTTCACCCCCAAGAAAGATACGCTCCCTAATAACAATTTGATACTCAAGTCCGAAGGCCAATAGGACCACTTAGGCATTTATGAACTCAATGAAAAATCCTCTATTGCGCACTTACATTTAATTCCAAAAGGATCCTAGAGTTTCAATTATTTCCAATGATGCAATCGATAAGAACAATACAAACAATTAGTGCAAACCATACTCAACAACCCCAATATGGGTTTAAATCCAAGTCAATATTCAAAACACTCAATCATATATTTCAAAATATGCTAAAGAATCATAAATAAAATATGGAATAATTTAAAATTTTAGTTTAAAAAACTTCGCCCATTCTGAAATTGAGAAATCTTACTAATTGCAGTACATGACCTAATTTTTTCATAAAATTTTACACATATATCATAAATAATTATTTAAAAATGAATGTCAAATTGGTTTGGTCAAATTCCCTAAAAAAAAATAAGTCAAATTGACATAGACGGAAAATGGACAAAATCGGCTCCTGTTGTAGCAGTTCATCTTCTACTGATTCCTCATTGTACTAGTACAACATTACTTTGTACTGGTACATCCTCTCACACATACTCGTTGTACCAATACAACTTAGGCTTGTACCAATACATCCCACTCCAGTATCAATTCTCCTCTGGTTCACCTTCTACAACTCTACTCCAACATCACCACCAACTACGACACAACACCAAACAACCATCATACCTCTGATTGAGCTCCCACAAACACAACACAATCAACAAATTTAACTAAACAACCTTAAACTCAAAACCTATTTAATGAAAACCTAGAACCCATAACCTTAAACTTTAAATTTGAGCTTCAACTCCCATCCAAACCAAAAAATATAAAACTTTACCAATGAATGCCTATTATCAAAATTAGATGAGAAGTATACCTTTGAGTGATCGAAGATTGCTCCCAAGAAAACCCAAGAATTACAACTTTGTTTCCTCTCTCTGTCTCTCCCTCTTTCCCCCCTAATTGCTTCCTTCCCTTCTATTCTAGTCCCAGTTGTTGAGTTATCTCCATCAAGCAGTTTGGTGGAGAACATGCAACATAGAAGAACCATGGCTCGCCAACGAGCTACTGGTTTCCTCAAGAGCGATTTGGTATTTTTTTTCTATTTTTGACTAATTTTCAAAATTAATTAAAAATAATTTTTTATTTTTATTTATTTTTCAAATAAAATTTTTCAATCACATTAAATAATTAACTATAAAAATTCTATTTAAATCATTCGGCTCAAATAGTCCTTTAATCTCACTTCTGAAATCATTTCCTACTCTTACCTGTCACCCAGTACGCATTTATCATAATTCACCTTATTCTGCCTCCAAACTCCTTTTCTCTTTACCAGTCATAGTCTTATCCCCAGTTAACGATTAACCCTAATGAAGCCATAATTTAATAGGTAAATTATGTTAGTTGAATAAAGTTAAACTAGTCAAAATAAATCAAATTAGAATTAGTGGGTGAATAAAGGATAATGCATTAATTGTTGTTCTTTTCAGGATTTTGTGCGTCAAAGCTACAAACTACTGGGGAGCCAATTGTATTAAAGCTACAAACTACTGGGGTGCCAATTATCAAAGCTCAAAACAAAGAAGGATCAAAGAATTCAAGGCCACCTAACAAGATTTTCAAGTCCACCTAACAAGATTTTCAAGTCCACCTAACAAGATTCAAAGTCACCTAACAAGATTTTCAAGTCCACCTAGCAAGACTCTTCAAGTCCACCTGACAAGATTCAAGGTCACCTAACAAGATTCAAGGTCACCTAACAAGACTTTCACCCTCCCTTATTGCCTTATAAATACCACCCCTTAGGACTTGTAAATCATTCATCTTTTGGTAGTGGAAAATCCTCCAAAAGTATTATTGCTTTCCTTATTGCTTATAGCTTTCTTTAAGTATTGCTTTCTTTTATTGTATTCTTGCTTCCTTTTAATTTATTGACTTTAAGTATTGTTTTCTTTTATTGTGTTGTTGTTTTCTTTTACTTTCATTGCTTGAGCTTCCTTCTTCCCTTAGAGGAGTGAAACTCTTCCACTTTTCTAGAGCTTTACCAAAATCGTGAAGGGTGGAACGTGATTCACTCATTCTTTATCAAAAATCGGCTCATTGTGTAAAATGTGTTACCTTGTAACTCCTCTACTTGGAGGGATGAGCATCACTCACTTTTCTAGTTTTAACAAAGCTATGAAGAGTGAGTAGTTTCTCATCCAATCTTTAGTAAGAGGTGTTTATCTGGAAGTTAAATTTATGCAATTCGTTTATGCTTAGTTTTAGTCTTTATTTTTTTTTTATAATGTCTTCTCATCGTATTGTTGTCTTTATTTTAAGCATGAATAGCTAAATCTCTTAGTTGGCAAAACCAAGAGGAACCTCCACTTGGTTATACCATTTCAACTCATTCTCCTCCCCTCTTTTCAGAGTTCAATGGTTCGGTTTGACTGGGTTAAGGGTGGATAACTTGGTGAGTCTTTGATATTTCGTAGGCCTAGTCACGATTTATGCTTAGATACTCACCAATCTTACCCCTAGCTTCCCACGAATCAATCGTTCATTCATGCTCTATTGGAGGAGGGTTTTGAGTTGAGACGGTATTCCTATTGGAGTGACCTCTTGGATTTTCTAACATTTGTTTCTCATTTTACTAGCATCAAAACAATTCACCAAACAACTTCCAACAATCAAAGATTTTACACTTTCTTTCTCCCAAAATCACCTTCCCCTCGGTTTACTTCCTTCCCCGTGGAAACGACCTTGGATTACCACCAAGTAAAACACGATCCGTGAAAGTCTCATTGCGCTTGGGGAGCACTTTTGTTCACACACATACTCACATTTGAAATCTCATTCATCCACCATTTTGTTGCCCTTTCTTTTGACATCATCCCTAGGAGAGTGACACTCCCCTTTATTCATATATTATACCTGCTAAAAGGTGATGTTTATAGGTTAAGAAACAACAAGAAAATTTCTCAAGCATTTTTGGTGCCGTTGCCGGGGAAGGCAAGTGTCAAACCAAGAAGGTGATTTTCGGACGACGGAGGTAAGTCCCCTGATCTTCATCATGGGCTGAGGTACGTTGTTCCGTGTACATAATCTTGTTTATGTATAACTTTGTTTGTATATATTTTTTTTTATGTGGAAGCGGAATGACCGAAACCGACTTGTTAGACAAAACTTGGCCCCTACCATGAATATTGACCAAGAACAACCCGAGGATGCGGGTGACAATTTTGACAAAATAGGTGCAAATCCAAATATCCAAAGGGGTGGAGGACCACAAGAACCCCAAATACCCAATCCGAGAATGAATTTTCCCCCTCCCGTGAATAAGGGGAATAATTTTCAAATGAATCCCCCGGTGAGGTCAATGAGGGATTTTCTACAACCAACACGAAGCACCACACCATCATGCATCCTTCTTCCGGTCCAAGCTCATCTTTTCATAGTTAAGCCAGGGATGTTGCAACTAATTCCCACGTTCAACGGATTTGAAACTCAGAGCCCCTATTCACACATAAGGGATTTTGAGGAAATGGTTGCAACTTTCCTCCCAATCATGGGATGGAAGAAATAGCTAGAATGAAATTGTTTTCCTTTCCCTGAAAGACAAGGCAAAAATGTGGGCTTATTTCCTTAAGGCCTCGAACCATCACATCGTGGAGCCAAATGATTTCTGAGTTTTTGAACAAATTCTTTCTGGTGCATAAAACCACTACCCTAAAAAACCAAATTCAAACTTTTCGGAAAAGCCCAATGAGCAATTCTATCAATGTTGGGAGAGGTACAAGGAATTGCTACAATCCCTTCCACATCATGGCTTTGAACCATGGCAATTGTAAGTTTTTTTTTATGAAGGAATCACACCAGACCATCGACAGTTCATTGACATGATGTGTAATGGGGAGTTTTTGAACAAAGACCCGATGAGGCCTTAGATTACTTTGATACATTGGCACAAAATGCACAATCATGGGATATTATAGATCCCCCCGATGTACCAAGGTCTTCTACTCAAAGACTAGCCAAACTCAAGGGGGGGGATTTATGATTTGAGAGACCGGGAAGACTTATTTTCAAAAATTGCTAAATTGTCAAGGAAAGTTGAGAGTCTTGAAGTCAATAAGAGACACGAGGTGTCTAATGTGTCACGAAAGAGGAGGAGGGTTGTTCAATTTGTGAATGTATGGAGCATTCTCTATCGATTGCCCCAAACATTCCGACCCTTAAAGAAGCGTACCATGAACAAGTCCATGCATTCAACCAAACGAGGCAATCATTTTCTCCCAATTCAAATACTTACAATCTGGGTTGGAGTAATCACCCAAATTTAGTTGGAGAAATGAAAACCCCATTCCTCATGGTTCAAGTGCATATGCATCTCTCATGCCTCCCAAGCAAAACCAATACCATGGCCAAGGGTAAGCATCTAGCTCTCAATACTCCCGGACCAATCCACAAGGGTATTTTTCAAACCCACCACCACAAAATTTTTCACCAAATCCACCTCCACAAGTTTTCTCAAGGACCGTCCAATCCATCCACATACCAACCTCCTCACAAAAGGAATTTGGAGGATATGGTTCATTCCTTTATTCAAAGCCAAACCGCCATCAATAACCAAAATACCACAGCCATCAATGATGTAAGAGCCCAACTCACAAAGTTGACAAACTCCATAGGGGCATCTCAACAAGAAAGGGGAAGTTCCCGCTCAACCACAAGAGAACCCTAGGGGTCACACCTTGTTGAGTCATCGAAACTTTGAAAGAGAGTTGCGAGCAACTCAAAGCTGTCACCACCCTCCGCAGTGGCAATGAAATTGACAAAACCATTTTGCCAACGGTCTCACCCAAGACCACATTGCAAAAGAAAAAGATCTCTTGGGTGACGTCGACAAGAGTGAGGTGCGTGAAGAGAAAGAAAGAGAGGTTGTTGAGAAAGAAAAATTAATTGATGATTGTGTGTTTATTCCTCCATGCCTACCCTTTCCCAAGTCGTTTGAAGCCACCTGTCAAGGTTGCTAATTATGCTGATATTTGGAAATGTTTAAGCAGGTGAAGATTAACATTCCACTCCTCGACGTCATCAAGCAAATTCCATCATATGCTAAGATTTTGAAGGACTTTATGCACGGAAAAGAAAAAACTGAATGTCCACAAGAAAGCATTCTCACCGAGCAAGTGAGCTCAATTTGAGGACTAACACTCCTCCCAAATTCAAAGACCCTGGTTGTCCAACCATAGCCATCACCATTGGGAAATTTTCGAGTGGAGCAAGCACTCTCGATTTGGGGCAAGTGTGAATCTTCTTCCCTACCCTCGGTTGTACCAACAACTGCAGCTAGAGGAGTTGAAGCCCCCTCAATCACACTTCAATTGGCGGATCGTAGTATCCGTACACAAAGGGGAGTAGTTGAGGATGTCTTAGTTCAATTAATAAATTTTACTTCCTGTCGATTTCATTGTGCTTGATACACATCCTGTTTGCAAACCCTAGCTCCCAAATTCCCGTAATACTTGAAGACCTTTCCTTGCTACATCTAATGCCGTGATAAATTGCAGAACGGTCTAATGAAGTTGGCATTTGGGAATATGACAATGGAGCACAATGTATTCAACTTGGCAAAGCGACCGGGTGATGATGAGGAAGTAAGTGAGGTCAATAGAATCGACACTTTGGTTGAAGAGCACTTGGAGCTGGAGGGGATATTAAAATTTAAGGAAGAAGGAATTGTGGATCTTGAGAATTATGATGAGCAAGAGGAGGTAGAAGATTTGAAAGGGATGGAAAGGTGGATCCCTACATTCGAAGAGTTACCCCATCGAGAAAAGAAAATTTTTTCCGTCGGATGAACAAAGGCCCAACT